>CAIGRK010026681.1:0-12161 GCA_903798315.1 Fraxinus greggii | reverse complement strand
ATTTATAACGATTTTTTTTTAAAAAAAATGAGTCGGCTTGGCTCGGGCCCACTAAGGCTCGAGCCGAAGCTCGGGCCGAGCCTAATTTTTTTGGCCGAGCTTTTGTTCTGTTTGACTCGGCCCCAAAAAAGTTCGAGCCTGTTTTGTTCATTCGAGCCCTAGCTTTGAATTTCAGCTCGTGGCTCGACTCGACTCATTGACATGGCTAATTGGACCAATAAAAGGTTAAATTGACCAGGGTTCAAAACCATCCAAAATGTAATATATATGGGTCGTGAGAAATAATAATTCTTTAAGTTACTTTCAACTGTCCACAATGTTTTGGGATCGAGCCTTTAGACTTGATTGTGGGTAATAATTTAATTCATCGATCAATTCCTATGAAATTGAATCAAACATTTACATCATAACTAGAATTTATTGGATAACAAAACCCAATGCGTTTATTAATAGAAAATGATTTTTCTTGGGTCAGAAGCTATTTTTGTAGCTGCAAGTAGGCTCAATTGAGATGTGTTTTCGATGAAAAAGATATTTTAAAATAGTAATTTTTGAAAGAATGTGCACTTAAAAGGCTAAAACATTATTTTATTTCGTGTAATATTATTTTACAAGGCAATGTGACATTAAAAAGGTGAGAGGGAAATATATTTTTGATAATTCCTATTTGGGGCGTGCTTGGCTCAAAGTCAGGCCAGAAACAAGGGGCGACAAATTACATCGGCTGACTCCTCCAGCCCTCCCCGGCTCTTGGCCTGGCTTTGAGCCTGGGTGGGTAAGAAGGGCTTTCCTTCCTATTTTTAGCGTAGGCTTCTAGGGGGACAGCGT
Organism: Fraxinus greggii; assembly: GCA_903798315.1. NCBI lineage: Eukaryota > Viridiplantae > Streptophyta > Magnoliopsida > Lamiales > Oleaceae > Fraxinus > Fraxinus greggii. The sequence goes on along the minus strand of CAIGRK010026681.1, from coordinate 11,333 downwards.
CAAATTTCCCCCTCTTTTTTCTTTTTTGGCACTCGAATCCCAACATTCAAGCTATTTTACCGCAAGGTACGCTCCATTTAGTTACTTCAATCCATTTCTTGTGAATTTTAATGATAATTCTTGTTGAATGTATGTTTTGTACTTTAGTTATTTAGAAAATTTGATTCCGGTTTGTTTAGTTGCTGTTTCTCTTCAATATGTGCAGTAAATACACAAACTCGTATATTTGTGTGTGTGTGTGTGTGTGTGTGTATATATATATATATTTAGAGTATATATGACTGCACTGTAGGATCTAAGCGCGTTTNTTTCTTTTTTGGCACTCGAATCCCAACATTCAAGCTATTTTACCGCAAGGTACGCTCCATTTAGTTACTTCAATCCATTTCTTGTGAATTTTAATGATAATTCTTGTTGAATGTATGTTTTGTACTTTAGTTATTTAGAAAATTTGATTCCGGTTTGTTTAGTTGCTGTTTCTCTTCAATATGTGCAGTAAATACACAAACTCGTATATTTGTGTGTGTGTGTGTATATATGTGTGTGTGTGTGTGTGTGTGTGTCTATATATATAGTGTATATATGACTGCACTGTAGGATCTAAGCGCGTTTTTTTTCATTAATTTTATGAGTTGGAAAATTTGAATTGTGTGATGCAGTGATTTAGTGGATTTGGGTGGTTTAGAATTCAGTTAATGTTTTTTTCTCTTCTGTGTTTTTGATTGCTTAAAGTTCAAAATTGAGATCTGCGGTTAGGGTAGTCTTGTCTTGGAGAGTTGAGTACTTGAAAATCTTGTTTCTTGTACTGATCAACCTCCGTTTGATTGTTGAAATTGATATATAATTGCTGGTATGCAAGTTGGTGGTTTTTAAAGTTTAGATTGGTGACTTCGAGTAAAATATCATCATTTGCAGAAATAAACTAAGAAAGTGAGTTATATGATGTTTCTGTTTTAACCACTTAGAAAAATATGAAAAACTTAAAGAAATCTCTGATGTTTCTACAAAGACGCTAAAGGGAAATGACAGAACAGGTTTTTCGTAATTTTTACTTACAGAAATTCCAGTAAGTCATCTTAAATATTTTGCCATTAAGGTTATAGATAACTTTGGCCTTTTCCTTGTTACCCTTCCAGTTTGTTTTGACCTCTTTATTACTTCTGAATTTAAGAGAAAAAGCTCTTTATTATTAATTTCTTATCCTATTTTGGATTTCGATACTTATTAATGACTGATGAAAATTTTGTCGTTACTAGAAAATCAAATTGCATGGGAAAGATGCAAAGATGGCTTTTACTTGAACAATAAAGCAATTGACATTTAATGGCACATCTGAAGAGCTGCATACGTATTTATGTCTTTGGATGTCTTGATGGCAAATAATATTGCAGTGGTTTTCATATGTAATTGTTGAACTGCTCCCAATCCTACTTAGACCACGATGACAAGTAATCGATATAACTCAAGTTAATTTTCTTTCTGTTTGTGTGCTATAGAAGATCATGGATTTCAAAGCTTAAACATCGTACTTTTCAAAAAAAGGACTGGGTGAAGGACTAAAATGTGACAATAGTTAGTTTGCTGTTTGATTTAGCTTGTCCTGTCCCAATATCTAATTGTCAATTCATGGTGATACTCTGTCATTGAGTTGAACTTTTATCTCTAGGCTTTGTAATTGGAAATTATTTAAGGGTATTCAAATTTGAACTTTTATCCCAATTCTATTTAATGGGTATTTAAATTGGAATTATTATCCTTGATTCCAGTTATGGAACTCCAGTTTCTGTGAAAACAATCAAGTTATAACGTGTTTTAGCAGTAGCATCATTTTTTTTGAACATCTGAACTTCAAAGGTTGCATGCATTGCATGGCCATAGGGTAAGGACAAAATTGCAGGGCCTCTAGAGTGTAACGATGGCAGGGACTGGTCCATATGTTTTAATATCATACTATCTTAGATGTAGTTCTCCTCAACACAACTCATTGGCATCTTCTAACTCTTTCTTCTTTTATGGTTGAGTTTTTGAGTTTTGTACACTTATCCAGCAAATGTTTTCAATTCGTTGATCTATGTCCTGGATCTCATTCACTTTCTTTTAAAATATTTAACATGTGTGTCTTTTATGCCTTTTTAAGATTAACCAGTAATAGCTGAAGCGTAATTATAGTCCATTTCAGATGCTTTATTCAGTTTAAAATTTTAAAGTCCATTAATGGATTAGAAATAATGTATTCTTATTATCTGCTCCAGCCAAAAGACCTGTGTGGGAGTTGTGACTGTTCATTTCTTAGTTTATGTACTTGTTGTTGCAGACACCATTGCATACAGTCCATTCTGATGAGCTGTAGTTTGTTGAAGTCTGCCTATCATGATAGTTGAGTCTATATGAGTTGAAACGCACGAGTAATGAAGAGAAATGAAGAAATGGTACGGCAGTGTTCCATCCACATCCTTGTTGATGTTATTGGTTCTTGGATATTATATGATTATAAATCCCATCAAAGAAAGTTACATCCCAATTCCTTCGTACTTCAATACAACAAATCCTCTTGAGTGGATAAATCCAGGACCAGCACTTTATAATCCTGTAAACACTTCTCAGTTGATATCTATGGGAGCTACAGTTTCTGATCTCTTTGCCCGAAGGAACTTATCAAATGAAGAGCTAAATTCTTTGTATTCGTGGAACCACTTGAAACACTTGATTAGACGGAGCTACCTAATGGCTTCACCTGAAGAGGCAAAGGTTCACATGGATGGGAGCTCACAGAGGAGAGGGAAAGAGAAACAATGGCCACATTTTCAAAATAAAATAAATGTCACAAAACTTGATGATAGAGAATTTTAAGTTTCGGGTTCCTTGTGGTTGACTCAAGGTTCTTCAATCACAATTATTGGAATTCCAAATGGTCTTCTTGGCAATTTTCGTATTGACTTGACTGGTGAACAGATTCCAGGGGAGCTAGAGCCTCCCGTTATTTTGCATTATAATGTTAGGCTCCATGGTGATAAGGTAACCGATGATCCTGTAATAGTCCAAAACACTTGGACAGCTCTGCATGACTGGGGGGAAAAGGGACGGTGTCCTTCTCCTAGTCCTGAAAAGAATAAGAAAGGTATATGCATATCTCATTTTGCTACTCTTAAAGTGTCAAGAGATAATTAACATATCATGTATCATTAGGCATCAGTGTGTAGATTGCTATTATCCATGTATTTCAGGAATGTTAATAAATGTTAGCTGCTGCCAAAAAAAAATTACTTTTTTGGGTGGTTTTATTTTATTTATTTATTTTTTTTTTGGAAACTGCTTATGACTATGAACTTCTGCCTGCACTCTACAATTTCTGATTAGTGTATTGTCAAATAGGTGATGTTTATCTCTTGTATCTATACTGCTTGTATTTCATCCTTTGGATATGGATTTTTTCTTCTAAAAACATTGTTTTCTGTTGGTTTACTGCTTTTTTATATATTTATTAAAATATCTGGGAAAAAGGATAATATGGCTTTGCTTCTTTCAGAATTTTCTTATTATTTTTTAATATGATGAAACTAGGTTAAGATTGCGCAATCAGCATTAAGATGTAAAGAGTTATAGTAGTCTGATAATGATTTTTTTTTTTTTTCAAAGCTTTCTGATGCCCAGAAAATTGTTGCATTTATTTTTTACAAACTGGTAGACCAATATTCCTTTTTCTTTTAACAATAATTCAATACTGTAGGCATAGTTTTTATTTGCTGACTTATTTTTCCTTGTAGCATTCCTCTCTTTAGCTTTTGTCGTCACTTTACATAGGTACCTTCTGCCTTCCCATTTATTTCTGTCATGGTATACATTTTTTGATGCTGCTTGCATTTATGTCAGTCGATGCTCTGGAGCAATGCAGTGAGATAATTGGTGAAGATGATGATCGGACTATCAAGACTAACAGACATGTCAATGGATTATCAAAGATTTCTCTGTTTCAGGATGGGGGACGGAAAAAGTACTTTCCATTCAGGCAAAATGATCTGTTTGTTGCTATAGTCAGAGTTGGATCAGAGGGTGTCCAGATGACAGTTGATGGGAAGCACATAACTTCATTTGGTTTTCGTGAAGTACTTTCTCTCTCTCCTACTCCCTCCCTCCCTCCCACACAAACACACTGTTACAAACACAGGTTGCAGTCACATTTGTTGATTAACATAGGTCAAGTAATGTTGAGTTGCCTATCTTGTCTGTTTTATTGCAGATTTTAGAGCCATGGGTTGTTCTTGTTAGTGAAGTAAGGATTTCAGGAGCCATAAATTTAATTTCTGTTGTTGCAAGTGGGTTACCAACATCAGAGGATTTAGAGCGTATAATTGACTTGGAAACTCTTAAAGCAACTTCACTTCCCCCACGAGAACAACTGAAACTTTTTATTGGCGTTTTTTCTACTGCCAATAATTTCAAGCGTAGAATGGCAGTTCGAAGATCATGGATGCAGTATGCAGCAGTGCGATCTGGAGAAGTTGCAGTTCGTTTCTTCGTTGGGCTGGTAGGCCAATCCTTTATGATTAATTACCATTAGTGGTTGAGGATTGAATTTTTAGAATCTTTGCTAAATATTAAGCATTCTTTCTTATGCATACTCAAAGCAATAGGTGACAGCAATGAGTGTTTGGCTAAGCTTTAGAACACAATGAAGTTACTTTAAAGTAACTTTTTAACACGTTTAAATATCTTTTCTTTTTTATGTAAGCTTACTTTTAGTGTAAAGACAAGTAACTTATTTCCAACTTTGACCAATTTAAAAGTTATTTTTATTAAAAAATTGTTTATTTACTCATAAGTAAACCTTTTGAGCTCTTACCCAAAAAGGCGCATTATCCTGTTAAAAGTATCAAACTGAACACTCCCTAATAGTGTTCTTTTCATCTTTCTTTTGTTGTGTATATTCTTTCTAAAATATTAGAAAATATAATTCTCTTACAGTTACAATGTCAAAATTCGACACATCCACAAAGTTATTTAAATATAATTTGAATTGCCTTAAATGTCTTCCAGCATAAAAACCAGATGGTGAATGAGGAGCTCTGGAATGAAGCACGGACATAGGAAGATATCCAGCTGATGCCTTTTGTTGACTACTATGGCCTTATAACCTGGAAGACCATCGCCATCTGCATATTTGGGGTAAAGGCTTGTCACTTCATACTTATGATTGTCTCCATGTGCCTTAATTGTCCCTATCTCTACAACAGACTGAGGCAGTTTCAGCCAAGTTTGTTATGAAGACAGATGATGATGCATTTGTTCACGTCGATGAAATCTTGGCTTCTTTAGATAGGATCAATATGAATAGTGGTCTACTATACGGTCTCATAAATTCAGATTCCCGCCCTCACCGAAATCCAGATAGCAAGTGGTATATTGGTTCCGAGGTAACTGTTTACTTGATTCTATATTATTACATGACTGAACTTAACTGCAGTGGTTAGAGGTTCCGCTATCTTTTTATTTTAATCTATTTATTTATTTTATCTTTTTTCCCTATTAAGCTTCAACTCTTATAATAACTATACCTGTACTTTTACGATTGAACAAAATTAGAACAATCAATAATTACTCTAAAATTTTCATACCGCACTATGCCCCCTGTTTGATAGGGATTATAATCTGATTTTTAGCAGATTTTCATAAAAGTTAAATGAAAAGAAGAAAAACTTTGTATCAAATTCTGAATAAATACTTTGGGAATTATGAATTATTCCATGTTATCTCTCTAAATAAATGCATGAAGTCAAAAGTTGAATAATGCCTCCCAAATTGGAAATATTTGAAAAGTAGAAGTTTACGGTACTTAGAGCATCTCCAATGGTTATGTAAAATAGAGATTTAGATCTTCAAAGTGGTCAGAAACTTCTCTCCAATAGAAAGATGCAAATTACATTTTCCTCCAAAAATGTAAATAAAAAAGAGTAAATTTACTTATATATAACAAAAAGTGGATTTAGATATTTCCATTGGAGCATAATTTGGATTTAGATTCATCGAAATGTAAATAAGGATGCAAAAGTGGTTTCGGAGATATTAATTTACAATTACACCATCATTGGATATGTTCTTAGCCCTTGTTGGCCTCAATTTTTCAAAACACTTTTTTTTCCGAACACATTTTTCACCACAGATTTTATAAGACGCATAAATTTGATCAACTTTTTAACCATACATTTCATAAACTCTTATTAAAATATACAAAGATCTGATTTTTTAGCCAAACCAAATTGGGGCTTAATTCTCCTGCCTTTTGTTTCTTGCTTCTTTTTGGGTGTCACTAGACGTCATAGCACTTTTTGAACTTTAATCACATTTTCTTATCATCTGAATTATTTAAAGGAATGGCCTGAAGATACCTATCCTTCTAGGGCACATGTTCCAGGTTAGGTTGTGTCAAGTAATTTAGCGATGACGGTTCATAAAAAGCACAAAAATGGCGACCTAAAGGTGTAAAATGAAATTTTATGGTTTTATCTATTAGACTGTTACTTCAAAGGATGCAAGGACTTGGAATATTAACAAATATGAATTTATTTAAAATTTAATATTGCAGATCTTCAAGCTCGAAGATGTTGCTATGGGAATCTGGATTTGGGATATGAAGAAGAGCGGCTTGGAAGTTAGGTACGAGAAGGAAGAGAGGATTTTTAACGAGGGCTGCAAGGATGGTTACATCATTGCTCACTACCAAGGTCCCCGAGAGATGTTCTGTCTCTGGCGGAAAATTCAAGAGCATAATCGTGCCAACTGCTGTGGCGATTAACCCACATTTTGCATTTAGAAATGGACTCGTAGATATGGCGAGCGTGAGAGTGTCTGCCATGCTCAGTTCATCGAAGCCTTCCAGTCATTTGTTTAGATTAATTAGTAATATGCGTACTAGTCCGTTTAGTTTCTAGGATTTTCTTGATGCTGTTCTTTTTTGAAGGGCAATGAGGGATTTGTATCATATGTTGAGAGAGGGATGACTGGAAGGAGGATTATGTTTTTTGTACAGAACAATCAAGATTGATTTGGCCAACAATGGCTATTATATTATAAATTTATTTCATTCAATCAACCAAAAAAAAAAAAAAAGTACAGAAGATCTAAAAGTAATAAAATAGAAGCCATACATAAACTATTTCAATAAACCGTAAATAATAATAAAAAAAAATCTCGATTCATGATGACATACATCCGATACCATATCGAGTATTGGGGAAGACAAGGAACAGGCCACTGCAGATGATCCCCACCATTAATGGAAAACTTTGCATAACTTCATCCAATTCCTTAGCATGTCCGGTGAACAAACAATCCGTCACGCGATGATCCGAGAAAGAAATAGCCACAAAAACCAGTACAGACATCATTGCATGAACAAAATCTGTGAAACCAACTTTGTACCTCTCATCTTTAGGCACTTCAACACCAAGTCCAGGCTTGAACACTGCCAATCCCTTTGGAGTGACAAATCCATAGTAAACTTTCCCGCCTGGGCTGCGAAAACTATCAGTGAAGTGGAAGAAGAAACACGACAGGTTGCAAAGGCCTAATAGGACATAGATCATGAGAGTCGATACATGAGAACATTCTCCTTTGCCATAGACAGAAGGAAGAACCATTTCAAATGTTAAAAGGGTTCCTGTTGGGAGGAAGTTTATGAGCATTGATGTTTTTGAGAGTGTTTTTTGTACTCCGCTGGCTAGCGCTCGCCTTTTCCGCCCACCGGGACGGGGTGGATCAGGGGCGGCTCCAACTCGTGGGGAAGAAGGGTAGAGGGGTGGCTCAACTTGGGGTGATGCAGTGTAGATTTTGATGCCAACTTCTTCAGATTGCTCCATTTTTCCGAGATTGTGGGACTTGACAGAAATTAACTTAAGATAATAAATAGTGCAGATTTTTCAGACAATTTGAGATTTTTGACAGTACAATGTTATGATTAGGAGAAAATGAGGAAGTTTTATAGAAAGGTTTTAATGATAAACTGAAATTTTGAATTCTTAACGGTTGGTAACTGCCAGCCGCCTATTGCCTATTGGTGTCATCCAAAAATTATTGGAAATATAATAAGTTACTTTTTGCCCCTTACCTTTCGGCAATACATTATTTGGTGTTACCTGTGGATAATCGACTTGTGCTAACTTGAAGGAGATGTAGAATTAGTGATTCTTTGTTGAAACGGGAATGTCATTATTTCTAAATTACGCGGAAGGAGAATTTAAATTTGTGTGTTAGTTTTTCTGAGGGGATTTGTGAAAATTATATCTTGGATAGAGTTTTACGTCAATTCAGAATGATGCAATACTGGGCAAATTATATGTCATCGGAAAGCTTACGGGGTTGGAATTTCAACAAATTTTACGTTCTTAATCTCGACTTCTCTACACAAATTATCATTCATTGGACAGACGTGATATGATGAACATAATTATGGATGAAAAGCACATGAACAAAAAACTGTTGTTTCAGTAGTCTAACACAAACTCACGTATAATTTTTCTAGGATTTTCAGTGCTCATCACTTGCCAATTTCATGAACTGTGTGGAATTGCAAAGGCCTTTCTTTACTGCTAGACTGATAACTTATTGCATTTTAACTCAAAATAGTAGTTTGATAGTTTCTAATGCATGTTTGTTAGAGCATGTTTGGCAAGTGTTTATAAACAGTTTAAGTTATAAATCGATAGAAACGAGTAGGAGATAAGTGAGTAGTACTAAAAGATTCTTTGAGATGTGTGGATAAAAGTGGTTTGGATGTTTATAAACATGAGCCAAACATAGGCTAGTCAGGCAGACTTAGATGTCTCTGATGCGAGCTACCAGAGAGACGTGTTGGGCACTAAAGATTTCTGTTGGTAATTGAATGAGAGAGATCAAGAATATGCACCATAATGTATGGCATTTATTTATGGATATACTTCAGAAATTTCATTGCGGCCCATACACAAAACACTGTACATAGTCTAAGGGTTATACTGGCTGCAATACCTATTACTTATTATGGTCCAATAGTGCCAATTAATGCTGTTTCTATACACTAGGGATTTCCAGTATATTGCTCGACTGCATTGCGATTCAAGTCTATTGCTTTTGAACCTGATTCGAACTCTGTCAGGAACTTGGTGTTCAAATCAAAGGTCTCCAATAATCCAAACTTTCTCAATTGTTCACGACTTCTGTGCCCTTCTGATCTTTTACCTGATGGTTGCTCAATAGATTTACCATCATAAATATTACTTCTGTTCCTTTTAATTTTGCTACCTTCACTCTCCGATCCACTCTTCTCTGCCGGATGCATTTCCATCAGTGAGAGCACAACGGAATCCCTCTTCCTAGTACATGTTTTGGAGGCTTTATTCTCCTCATTGTCATCAAAGTCAAGAATCGGACGAGTTTCTTCCTCTCTGCTCGAGCTCTCGGCTGATGTCAAGGAACTCTCGAGTGAGCATCCAGTATGTCTTGGTAGTATATTCCTTGCATCTTTTATAAGTAAGCCTTCATTCTCTGTCAAAACTGATAATGAAGGACTTAGACACCCAGTGTCAACCATCGCGACTAATTGAGAAAATTGAGCTTTTGCTTGTTCGACTTCGGTAGAGGAAGAACAATATCCAGCAAGTTTTTCCCGTGCTTTCTTCAGGACTGATTGCAAATACCTTCCTTGTGCTTCAATTCTCAGCTGTAAACGCCTTTGCACCTGGAATATGCACAGACAATAAAATCCTGCCTAGTCAGAATATGCCCTTTTCACCGACAGTCAAGATTGAGTAAACATAGAATTTAATTCGTCTTCTACCTCAATTTGTTCATGAAGTTTCCTCTGCACCTCCATTTGCACTTGTAGAGCCTGAGCTATCTGTAAACCTCTGATAAAGCACAACCTATATCAGTAAACATTCCTTCATCCTTTCTATTTTATCCAATAATCTAGAAAACTATATATGGAAACTATTACTCATTAATCTGATTCTGCTGTCCATCACAATTCTTTTTGAAGTGACTCTGGTTATCTCTGTAGTCTGCATTGAATTACATTTTCATTAGTTCCCATCATATATTCATACTTATTCACGATATCACATGTAATTCAAGAAAGTGCTGCTTACTTTCTTGTTCATTATCCTCATAGTAGGATTGCGATTGCTGATTCTTTCCCATCCTATATTTCTGCGACGAAGTACACTTTCCTCGTAGAAAATCCTTTTAAATAAAATGTGCAAGAAAACTGAATGTTGTCATAAGTAAACAAGAACCTTACCTGTAAATGGCTCTTGAGGTGGTACAATGTTAGTCCTTCAACGCCCATTACCCTCATTAAGGATTTCGGTGTAGCCTCTACATTGAAGAATCAGAACTAGTTCAGAATATATAGAGACTAAGTTTACACAGATAAATTCGACTGAATCATAAATCTTTATACTCAACTATTTGCACCTCCAAGCTGATTAACTGCATCGATAAACCTTTCGTGCAATTCTTGATTCCATTTCAATCTCGGTTTCACATCACTGGATAACACCAAGCTCATATCTCTATTACAAACGTTCTGAAGAGCCATTTCTCGTTTTGTATGAGAAGATTGAAGCATAAGAAAAGGAGTTTTTACTTACTTTGAGGTTTTTTGGCTCAAATATGTGGCAGATGTTATTCTCTTTAATATTGGGGAGTTTTTGGAGTATCCTGTGTTCTCACTCCATATCAGGAAACATAAGTGGGGTTATGTTGGGGGAATATATGCCATGAGCTGTTGCCCCTTTCTTTTCTACCACTTCACATTCATAACCAAACTTTCTTTATCTAAATTTCCAAGATTTTTTTTTAAAGGAGAGAGAAGAAAAAGTGAATGGTTTGTTTTTATAACCTCCCCCTCTCCCCCTAACATATTCGAGATCTTATGCGATAAATTATTACGAAATTCTTAAAAAAAATAATAATTTATAAACGTATTTATCTCTTCAGTATTGTGCATGTTCTATTCAAATTGATTTTTTATATTATTTTTGAAAAATTAAATAAACCCTTTTAAAATAAATAACTTATTTTTAACTTTCAAAAAAATTATAAGCTTACTAAAAAATTATGGAAGATTTTTTAAAAAAAAAAAATTAAGCTCATTAAGGATGTAAGTGTTCAAGTATTTTGTGCCTCTTATTTAGTCCATCATTTTATTTAATCATGTCTTTTAAATGGAAAAAATGATCTAACTCAAAAAAGAAATGAATTTTTGGACTTTTAATTTTTTGAGGCCCCTCAAGAATTGAGGCTCAAAGTAATGACCTAGGTTATCTTGAGCCAGGGCTGGCCCTGTGGAAGCAGTACTC
>CAIGRK010026647.1:0-11129 GCA_903798315.1 Fraxinus greggii | reverse complement strand
TAGAATTATATGATCTATTGTAATTTTCTCTCTTCTCCATTATTCTTAAGTCAATAAAATCTCTTAATTCCTTTGCCATATTCTTGTTTTCTTTAATCTTTTGCTTGATCATATACTTCATTATTATTTACCATATAACTTCAATATCTCAATCCGATGATTGGTGTCATAACAAGTGGTATCAGAGCTGGTTCAGCAATTCCGCATAGCACAAAATTTGATTTGTTCGAAGTTTTTTTTTTTATTTGTGAAGGCTTGCATGAAATATGACATTCCGCTTTTGGATCGGAGCATTAGATTTTCGTTTTGGCGGGTTAAAATGCGTGCAGTACTCGCACAACTGGATTTTGATAATGCATTGTTGGGTATTGACAGGATGCCAACAACTTTGACCGCGGAAGAGAAATTACGGAAGGATAAGAAGGCAGTTTCTCACATTCATCTTCATCTATCAAATACTATTCTTTAGGACGTTTTGAAAGAGAATTCAGCAGCTGCTTTATGGTTGAGGTTGGAGCAATTGTGCATAACTAAAGTCTGACAAGTAAGTTGAACCTCATGCAGCGTTTATACTCTCATCGAATGGCAGAATGAGGATCATTAGAAGGTCATCTAGTTATATAGAAATCATCGCTGATTTGGAAACTTTGGAAGTAGAGTATGATGAAAAAAAATTTGGACTTGATCCTATTATGTTCGTTACACGTTTCGTTTTCTTCATTTAGAGACATAATCTTGTATAATCTTGATACTCTCACCATAGAGGAGGTGTATGATACTTTGTATTCAAAAGAGAAGATGAAGCATCTGGTTTCTGAGGCCAGAAATGGAGAAGGTCTGATTGCTCATGGTGTTTTTGGAAGGGGCAGATCGAAATCTAAGTTCAGTAATCAAATTTGTAACTACTGCAAAAAGAAAGGACACTTGAAGAAAGATTGCTACAAATTGTAGAATAAAGAAATGATTAGTGTCACAACAAATAGTATCAATCCTAACAAGACTAAACCATGCTAATAACCCTAATTCGTCGCTGACATACAAACGCTTTATTAAGCTTGCTCTGATTAGTCAAAAGATCCATCAAAAGTAACAGCTGCACTTAAAAGTTCAAACAGGAACAATTACTAGGCTAAGACACACCATGGAAAACAACACTTGCATCCAAATACTTGTCTTGTAATGAGATTTTGAATAACTTCCACCAAGAGCTAAAAGGGGGAAAATTTGCCAAAATGGAGAAATCTGATCAAACTGTGATTCTCAAATATCTAGACAGACTAGGTTTTCTATTTCTATACAATTTCGCATTATTAAGAGCAAGAATAGTAATAAAATTCAATTGATGTATTTAAAAGAGAGAGAATTAAAATATAGCCAAGTGTTAAAATGCAGGTTGAACTGAAATTTTCAAGGCAATTTATGTCTATTTTATGTTTGTAAGGTAGAGACGAGGTGAATGCAGAATAGTCAATACTGAGAATGCAACATAGTTTACAAGTTTCACCTGGTTGGTATTGGCATCATTCCCAGCTGCTGAATAACTCTCAATCCTGATATGAAAAATACAAAAATACGTATGAAAAGACTAGTAATAAAATTTAATTGAGTTGCATCATGTAGTCATCTCAATATTTAATAACATATTAGACAATGGTTACAAAGGCATGTGACCAATTACAGTTAAACAGCTTAAGACACGATAAATTAAATTAAAGTATGCCAAAACCTGATCAACTGCTACAAGGCATCACCCAAGTTATGCCTCACCAACTGCAGATACGATAAGAAGTGGCCATCCCAAGCATTTGACACAAACATGCTATATATATAACTACTGAAAGTCGAGAAATACCATTATACAGATAGAGTGTGCATTTTGAAGAAAAGTAGGTAAAAAAAATAATAATTTCTTTTATCCTTAGATTAATTAGTGTTTCATTGACCAGAGATCTCGTGAATTGCCAGAATACAACTTTGCACTGACAACGTGTAGTTACCATTATGAGAAAGCGTAGAAAAATATTAATAATAACTTTTATCCTTTGATTAATTAGTGTTGCATTGACCAGAGATCTCATGAATTGTCAGAATACAACTTTGCACTCTCACCGTGTAGTTACCATTATGAGAAGGCATTTCACCACCAAACTAAGAATGGAGCAGAAAACGGCCACGCCAAAAGTTGATAATAGAAGGCCAAATGAAGATGAAAATCGTATACATTTATTAGATATGTAGTTGAAGAACAAATCAAGGCAGAGGTCTAGATTTGGGAATTACCAGTTTCTTTTTTTGTTTGTATTTAGTTGAAAACTGGATTCAGAACACTATTGATTTATCAGTTTTTAGGCTTCAGTTCTCAGGTATATATGAACAACCTAACTGCATGTTTGCTAGATCATGACAAGGTATAACAAAATCCTTTTTGACCATATAGTTGGGGCTTTGAAAGTAAGGCTTGTTGAGCAACTTCAAAAACTATGGCCAGTGCTGGAGTCTAAACGAGCTTAATATGATTGCTACTAACCTTTGCAGGTGTTCTTGAAGATCTTTGCATCTGGCCAGCGTATATTGATGATTTCTTCTCTCCTCTTGCAGCTCATTATCCAGAGTTCCTATTTTCCCATGTAGGAGGTTTACTTCAGTTTGTAACTCCTCTGCCCGTGCTTCAAGTGATCTGTAAGACTCTGCCATGCATTTGAGCTGTGTCTCAGCCAAGCTGTTCAACTTTTGAGATGATGTTAATTGTGACTTAACTTCTGAAAGAAGCTGTTCAGTTTCCAGTAATTGCGACTTGGTGTTTTCCATGTTTTCAGTACATCTAACCAGGTCAATTTCCATATTATCCTTTTCCAATTTCAATTGTTCAAACTCCTCCATCGAGCATTTCCATGACGAGGCTGTCAATTCAGATGTTGGAACAAGATTCGCATCATGTGGAATGTCAGGCTCAGATGTGGAATCGGAAAATTGGTTGCAACCGTTTGAATATCTCTGAGCTGACGAGTCTAAAGTACCCTTATTCTCCGGTAAAACAATCTTGTCTATACAATCAGAAGTACTATTTTCCACTTCAGAATTTTTATATCCCAGGACATTGAAGTGGAGCTCACTTGCTTTGCTTAATACGAGAGAAAGGTCAAGAACGAAATCCGAGAGATTTGCCCTACAGTTAGTAACCTCATTGTATTTGGCAGAGAACATGGCCATTTGATCATTCAGTCCTCCATCACAAGATGTTACCTGGATGGCCTGAGCCTCTTCACTAAGAATCATTACAAAGTCGTAAATCTTAGAAATGGCTACTGCTTGGGTAATGATGTGCAGAGTCTCAGAGTTGAGCTTACTATCTCCAGAAGAAGATATATACTCTTCCTCCATCACCTCAGCGCCAGTCTTATGGTCACATGCAGTGTCCGAACAATGTGCTGCCTCACCAACACGATTTGATGACTTGGGATGCAGAGTATCATGCATGTCCTGTACAAGACGTTTAATGTTCTCCAAAACCACATCCATGTCCTTCTCCTTGGACACCACCTCAAGAACCATAGAAATTCTTGATTGAAGGTTCGAAAAGGTAAGCTGTTCAACATGCACATGAGGAATTGGTGCTATCACTTCATTATAAGAAACTGGTGTTTCCGATTCAAGATTATCCTTCGATTGCAAACCCGTGCTGGCTGTGGCTTCTATTGAAGTGTCATAGTTTGCAATTCCAGATACTGCATCTCGAGTATTACCAGATAAATTTGAGCTGGATACTGCCGCATTTGAATCATTGGATGAATATGCTATTTTCTCCATCTCCAGGAAATCATCCATAAGGTCCAGGTGATTCACATGTTCAGACTTGAGTGTACCATCAACATTCTTTTCCTTCTTGAAATGAGAGTGCTCAGGCATCAACACTGTAGCACATGATCCAGCAACACTTGCATCATCATCATTTCCACCTTCATACATGGAGGTCAAGATTGACGGTTTACATGCATTTTGACTATACCAACCTTCAATAGGGACATGAGCACTGGATTTTGGAGGACTTTTATGTTTAACATTGGCATGCAGTTGTCCTTCAAGATTCTGAAAGTTATGGACCGCATCAGCATATATATGGGCCGCATCCGCATACATACTCCTGGAGGCCAGCAGTTCACTATTGCGCTTTGCCAATGCTTCTTTCAACATCTTTGTTTCTTCTTCCATGGCCAATAGATGTTCATTAAGTAACTCATTTTCTTTCTGGTACTTGCGTGTACTATCAAGTGAAAATTCAGGTAATTGGCTCGAGTGTGAAGTAGGAGACTTCACCGAAGACCTCCTCAGACGTGAGCCTCCATAATCCCGCCCCAAAGTTTCTACTTCAAGTTTCATTTGGGCCAACGCAGCAGGACCAGGCAACTTTTTCCTAACAAGACCCCGTAACCTCTGACACTCTGCTTCAAGTTTAGCAATCTTTTTTACTCCGTCCTGGTGCTGTTTGTTAGCTACTTCTGCAGACCGCACACACATGTTCTTTTCCTCATTACGAATTTCAAGCTCTTTCGAAGCAATATGAAGTTCATATTTGAGTGAATTTACTTCCTTGTCACAGGATTCAATATTGCTCTTCAGATGTTCTATCTCTGCCTCAGCTTGTGATTTTTCTTCACTTAGCTTCATCAGCATGTTAGAGCGCTCTTGCAAAGACCTTGAAAGTGCAGCATTTTCAGCAGCAGACCTGAGCAATTCCTGCTCCAAATTAGCTATATTTGCTTCAAGATGGAGCTTCATCTTGTCAAATTGTTTTGTTTTATTAAGAACAACCTCGCGTAAATTTTCTTCATGTTCTTCCTTCAAACTTCGTATCTGCCTCATGCACTCCTTGAGAGCACCGTCCAAATGTGATGCCCGGTCTTCGGCTGTGAGCTTTAACAGTGTGACAGATTCCAAATTATTTTTCAAAGCTAATGCTTCTGCCTCTGCCTTTTCCCAACCTGTGCAAATGGTTTTTAGGAGTCAAGTCCCATTCATCATCTTATACTTAAGAAAGGAAAACTGTCTCTTACAATACTCTATGACTAGCTTTCTTCAAATGTACTAGAGTCAGACCAGTGTCAAACCTGAGACGGCTTCTTCAGCAACTTTGGAATGTTGTTTCACCAGGTTTTCTTTATTAGTCATTTCCACATGGGCTGCCGACAGTTTTTCATTCAACTCCATTAGTTCCTCTTCAAGAGTTTTCATTTGCTCTTGGTAGGACTTCACTTCATCTTCCAACCCAGTTAGATGTGTATAAGACTCCATTGAAATTTGAAAATACTTTGGTTTTTTATTGCTATCCTGTTTAGCCTGTAAGAAAATGAAACAAAAAAAGTATGTAGAAAGCCATAAGAGAGATATATTTGAGAGTGTGACAGAGTAAGTGATATATATTCTCAAACATGGGAACTTTCCACCTGTACCAACAAACCTGGTCAGCCTGAGTTGTCCCAGCATCTGAAAGGGCAGTAGAAGATTCTGACTCTGAAGCGGGAGCATTTTCAGCCACTGCCTTAATAGATGAAGATTTTTTCTTCCAGGGCCAACTTTTTCGATCCATTGCAGGCTGTTGTTCCAAACAAAAAAGTAAAGAAGTGTCAGCTAAACTTAAAAAGTATTATTGAATAGTTAGGTTATGTATAAAATGCATCCAATACTTAAAAACACCAACCCAAAATTGAGGGAAAAAAATAAAAACAAGACAGAAACAAGAAAAGTTTGGACTCGAGAAGTTCAAGAGAGGATCAAAATACTAAATTAAGTGCAAATAACTGGAGGCCAGTTAGATATTAGTGTCAAATTCTCTATAACGATCCTATATTAGAAATATGATTCAGATATTTAAGGTGTGCAATTACTCAAGATGATAAAAAATAGGCCGATGGGGATAAAGAAAAGGACAAGTCACCAAAAACAATGGTAAATTGTACTATGAACATGACATTCTTATATTCACAATAAGATTCTAAAAGATCAATCTAAAAGAAATACTTATTCCATACATTGCTTAAAATTGGGCCTCGATTCACACTGCCCATAGTCAAGGATAAAATAAATAAAAACTTCAAATCATACTCAATGAAGTGTATATTAAATCAGGCCATCATTCATGAAATTGAAACCCAGAGCAACGATCAATCTCAATATGTGAACCTAAACGCTTGTGAACAAAATATTTTCTTCTAAATAGAAATACATACTCATACCTTTGACAAATTCGACACACCAAAAACTAATATAGCAATAAATTAACCCAAATTGTAAATTCAGTCATATCTCTTGAAAAATTAGATTCGTATATTAAGAATAAAAGAACTGCAATACATAGAATATCTCAAAAAACTCAAAAAAAAAAAAAAGTTGAAATCAAAGGAAAAATGTATTGATCATCAACAAGAATAAAGAGAAAACTACTGTAGTTTTTGACCAAGTAAAACTTGATTAATAAGAACTCTGAAGCAATGAGGCACAACTGTGAATTTCAGACAAAAATTGGAAAAAGAAAAATGATTAAATAAAATTTACTCTACCAATCAAACCCGGGAAAAATATACTGAGAAATAGATTTAAACAAAAAATTAGCAGAACGCTGAGCAATATGAAAGCAAAAGTCAGTGAAGTTTCAATCTCCTCGTGACGCCATTATCTAATAAAAAAACCAAAGCAACGGAAAGATCAAAAACACACAAGGGAGATACGCACAAGTAAACAATTCCTCTTACCGCTCAGTATTACTAGCAATGCAGCTGGAGTATAAGATTGTGATTCTATTATTGCAATAATGCTAATTATAAGAAACTAAGATCTGTGCTTGAAAATATAGTTCATTTATTATCTGTGCGTGTTTTAGAACGAGAGAAAAGGATGATGACGGTGGCGGAGTGGTGGCGGAGGGTCGGGGCGTGGGTATAAATATTGTGCGTTAGGTGTCACTTGAAATGCAAGGCGTTGTAAAGCTCCAAATCGTCAGCCTCTTAAATTGTGTGCTGCGTTATAATTTTCGAGCAAAAATAAAAATATTATTATATTAGTCAAGAAATGGAATTCAACAATTCACAACTTACGTATTTGCTTATCCAACAGATGATGTAACGAGATATGATTGAATCAAAATTTTACCAACTAACTAAAAAAATAAAATTCCTACACTCTTTTTACCAAGTCATCAATCCGTAAAACATCTATAAATGGTGGTGTTAAACAAGCATTTTCTTATGAATGATTATATTGTCGCCACAATTTTTATTTGATATACCACATTTTAATTGCAGTTAAGTTTCTCAATTTTTGCTCAGTGTAGTAATTGTTTTCTTAATTTTTTCCGCCGAATTCTTATTTCAACATTTCATTAATTAATATGTTTCGTTTTTTAAGACAATATCTATCAATTTTTTTTTATATAATTTGAAACGAAGGAAAAATATTTTTTTCTCACTTTTTATTTATTTATTTATTAAATACGATCGAAAAATACGTTGTTTTACTTCATTTCAATATACTTCTAGACGTAAAACTGTTATATACAAAATGTGTTAACTAATGAAAATGTTGAGGATAAGAACGACATGATATGATGTTATAATGATTAAAGATAAAAAATTTAAGTACAATTAAAATGTGGTACAACAAATAAAAATTGTGATGGAAATATAATTTTTCCTATTTATCCGGGTATTTGTTTATTTATTGCATCATTGCTCCCCAATTTATTGCTTCAGTGGCGAGTTATTCCTCAACCTTCAAAATAAAAAATGCAAGATTCATAATCATTCTTTATGGTTACGCATTATGTTCTCAATTCACGTTGTCCTCATCAAAATACGCATTATGGTTACGTTTTAAATACTAGCGACCAGCCAAAGTTTGACGTAATTCACTGAATCATCTAACCTTTTATTTTGACGTAAAACCTAACGTGGAATACCCATCTAACCTTTTATTTTGACGTAAAACCTCGCTGAATCATCCCAGCATTGCGGAATACCCCTATCGTCTATCAATTAATTTAAACATTAAAACAGTAAAAATAGCCAAAATCAATAAAACTTCGAAGGGTATTTTTGTCTCTTTAGACCCTTACTCTCACTTACGGCCTTGTTTGTTTGAATTACCAATTTAGAGAGAAATCAACATGCGATAATGGCGTAGAAATCTCAAAAATCGACTAAAGAATTCAAAATCAGCCATCATTTTTCACAATTTTGTTCACTGAAGAAGTATCTGCAAGTCATTCATACTATTCTGTAATTCTTTACTGTGTGGATGGTTATAATTCTGGGCCAATCTCGGTTGAACCTCGATTTCGATAGTTTGACCCTTGACCTTTTAACTTTTTTTTCGGGTTGATATTCAGACCGGTTTTCAAAACATTGGTTTTTTTGCTGCTTTAAGGGATTATTGTTGAATTATTTTGATTTTTTTAAGGTTTGCATTCTACTGGTTTCTTTTGTTCATTTTACGCTTTCGATTGGTTAAGGTCTGATTTAGAGTTCTTATATGCAAATTTTACCAATTCACGTTGTATTTCGCAAAGTTTATCATCACTAGAGTTGTATTCTGTAAAATTTACCGATTTTGGTATTGTATTCCACAAAGTTTACCAATTCTAGATTGCACATAGATATTTCACCGATAGATCTTTTGTTCTTCTTCCTCAATATACACATGAAAATTCAGAAATAACACTACAAAAAATAATAAAAGTTGAACAAAAAGTTACAATAAAACACTTTTTTATACAACTCTACATAAAAAAATCAAATACATTAGAGCAAAACGATAATAGAAACGACAACATTCACTAACATCCAATACCCAAATAACAACAAAACTAAAAGTCTAATTTTCACCATTCACTACCCGCTTATATAGTATCAATTTCTTCATTTTGGTTGAATCGTGGCATTCTTTCATTGACATGGGCTATTGTTTTCTCAAACGAACGGAATCTTAAGAGAGTACAAGGATCTGAAGAGATTGATATACCCTTTGAGGTTTTATTAATTTTGGTCATTTTTACTGTTTCTAAAGCCTGCACTAACGGATAGAGACGATGGTGGATATTCCACAGGTTTGAATGATTGGGGTCGGGGGTTAACACCAAAATAAAAGGTCAGGGATATTCTATAAAACATGCAAATAATAAAGATTATTGTACCAATTCTCTAAAATTAAGTATGCAAGAGTTACATGACGATTTATTATAGATTTATACATTTTTCGAACTAATGAGCTCTTTTCTTGGTTAGAGATCAATGTATTGATGGAACAACATATTGAGCATTGATGGAACAAAGCGCAAATTTACCCTTGAAAAATTAGAACACCAATGACAATTATATTCACCATAGTTCTTGTTTGTTGCATTACATATTAATTATAATTGAAGTTCTCAATCTTTGCTCATTATAATATTTATATTCTTAACCTTTTTAAAGATGCATTATTATTTTCAATAATTCATTAATTAGCATATTTCATTTCTGATAACGATTTCTATAAAAAGGTCCACGGTAAAAGCATACAACGACTTATTTTATAATCATATTTTAAGAAAAACAAACGCAAAAGTATGACGAAATATTTTTTCTCATTTCGAAGCATACGAACAGAATATTTTGATAGATATAATAATCAATGATAGATTTACAAATTAATGGAATGATGAAGATGAGAAATCAATAAAGAGTTAGTCCATTAATGTCACACTGAATAAAATTTAAAGACCTAAGTAAAATTAAAATATGATTCAACTATTACCAAATTGGTGTGAATATAACTAGTAAATACCAGTTCGAGTGAAGAATATAGAGTAATCTCAATTTTCATAATTTTTGTTTTATTTAGAGATTGGGAGTGTGGACGGGACCACCGTCATTCTCTATCGAGTGTCAATCCAGCTCATAATTTGAGTGTAGTTTGGTGGCATGTACAGCCGTTGTATCTGATTCCTTTTACGGCGCATATAGATTTAATTCTTGTCGGTGAAAATTGATAAAGATTTTAACTAATTTTAATTATATATTTTATGAGATTCATAAATTTTTAATTATATATTTAATTAATTTTTATTAAAATTTACTAAAAATCTAATTTTAATCTACATAAAGATTAATTTAGGTCACTTTTCATCTGTTATGTAGTTAAAAAAAAAATAATACGATTTAGCCCCACTGAAGTTACAACCCACAGTCAAGTAGCTCTAAATGATAGGTTAAATGAAATGAAAAATTAAATGACTTTTTTAATTTCACCTATCATTTAATATCACATTAAAGCCACTTAAACTGAAGTTGTAATAGCATTACTCTATAAAAAAATCAATTATACTTTAAAAAATATTCAAGATAATGTTGAGAAATGGGTTTCTCACGCGTATAATCAACAATTGATGAGATATCAAATAAAAAAGTATTTACACATTTGTAGACAACAAAAGAAAGTATTTTAATAGAAATAATTCTAATTCTTAATAAATTTAGACTTAGTTATATTAAATATTTTCGTAACTTCGTTCAATTTGGGAAACATCCGGTGATTAAGGATTTTTTTTTTTTTAATAAATTACGTAAGGTATGTTTACAAGAAAAAAATCATTGCCAGATATTCAAAAAAGAAAAAATCAATGTCGATTCTCGTAGAGTTACGACAAAAATTAGAAAAAAAATATAGTTGTCGGCTCTTATCTTTACTGCATTTTAGATTTATATTCTCAACCTCAAATTTATAATCAACGTTGTTTCCAATCTTCCATCGTTTAGTGCATATGGTTCCTATTCGAGGATATTGTCCAATATGATTGTCAAGATCGAGAATAAAAGTTGCAATTTTTCCTAATATTTTTATTAGTTGTGTTTCGCTTGGAATACGCTAACAATTAAAAAGAAAGTTCAGACGAGTGTATAAGGAACAAACCTCTTGAAACAAAATCCCGAAAAGGGGTGTTTTATTTATGAAGTGTACAATTGACGAGAAACAAAAAGCCTCCAAGGGGCACAAGCACACGAAGTAAGGTAGAAAATTTGACAAGAAAGTAAATGAATTGAAATTACATATTCTCTGTTCGAGAGTTGATTTTTCTGGGGCTTTATTTTACGCTTCTCATT
>CAIGRK010026626.1:0-14694 GCA_903798315.1 Fraxinus greggii | reverse complement strand
ACACAAGAAGAAGTCGTTGTATCTTGGGAGTTGATTGTCGTAAACCGTAGGCACCGTTGTGGGGCAAATTCGACTTAAGGACAAAGTGTTCAACATTTGTCTCGACTTTGTATTCATTTGGTGTTATTCATTTGAAGTTTTCATTCCCATTACTCTGTCAGAATTCTTGTAGAAATTTGATAAAGATTCTACTGGCGTTTGTTTGTCATTCCATACACCATATCCATCCAATGGTGCTCGGCGGCATGTGCTGGGGGAGGGGACCTGTGGTCACAATGCAAAGTCGGAGGAATTCAAATCGATGGTGGTTGATTTGATTGTATCCTACCCCTTGAAGCTTTTGACATTCAAGGGATGGTCAAGAAAATGAAGAAACTTCATAAACGTTTTGACACTTTCTTGGAAGAAATTCTTGAGAACCACAAGATCAACGACTCTCGTTGAACGAATCAACAGGAGGATTTGTTGAGCGCATTAATTCAGTTGAAAGACGTTGATCATTGGGATGAAGTGAGACTAACAAACACGGAAATTTAGGCTTTGCTTCTGGTATTACTTCGTCGTCTAATCTAACTTTTAGATATATTTGAGACTTTAGATTAAACGGGACGATTAAGGTTAAAAAATAAAACATGTAAAAAAATTATATAAGTTACAATGTCCAATCGAGTTTAAAGTATTGATGTTTAAATAAGTTAAAAAAAAAAAGGTGAAGTTAATTTTAAGTAATTTTTACAAAATCACTGTAAGGAGACAAAAGTGACTCCAAGTTGATGGCGTATGAGAAAAAAGTTTGAAATAAATCAATATTATTTTATTTAGAGAGGAGTGAATTAATTGGATTTAATTTATTACTTATTAATGGGGTATTTGACTTTTTGAATTGGACCATTTTCATGGTCTCTTTTCTGCTTTAAATATGACCTCATTGATATTTGATGGAGAATTCTTAGGACAGGTACTTCTGTAAATATGTAGAACAACTACGAAATAAAAATGAATAGGCCATAGATACATTTGATTTCTACCAAAATAACGTGTGATCATATTTTTTGAACTTATTTTCTGTTGGGAGCGATACATATATTCTAGTACAGTGAAATGGGTCATTGCGGAACTCCTCTGACACCCAAAGATCTTAGCTCAAGCCCAAGAAGAGCTCGATTTAGTTGTGGGTAAGGACGGACTGGTAATAGAAGCTGACCTGGTCCAGTTGACATTCCTTCAATCCATCATTAAGGAAGCCTTCCGACTTCATCCTTCTATCCCATTATCTCTTCCAAGAATGGCCGACAAGAATTGAAAGATGAATGGCTACTTCATTCCAAGGGGCTCAATGCTTCTTGTAAACATTTGGGCCACTCGTGATCCTGAACGATTTTTGCCGGATGGTGAAAAATCCAAAGTTGATGTTAGAGGAAATAACTTCGAACTGATGCCATTTGGAGCGGGCGTAGAATTTGTGTTGGAATGAGTTTGGGCGTGCGCATGGTGAGTAACTGCAACTTTGGTCCATGCATTTGATTTCGAG
This sequence comes from Fraxinus greggii, assembly GCA_903798315.1. Taxonomy (NCBI): domain Eukaryota; kingdom Viridiplantae; phylum Streptophyta; class Magnoliopsida; order Lamiales; family Oleaceae; genus Fraxinus; species Fraxinus greggii. The sequence goes on along the minus strand of CAIGRK010026626.1, from coordinate 13,163 downwards.
TTGCCTAATGGGCTATCGTCCCATTAGCTTGACATGGAGGAAGCTTTCAGTCTAGCCTTACAACGGGCCGTGCCATTGGCACCCTAGGCCCAGATTAGCTCCTCATGTATTCAACTTAGACAAGTTGCAAATTTGGCTATATAGTGTGTGTGGATAATTAGTGGGTAGTAAATCCTGTAAAATGTGTGTATAAAAAGGATGTTTAACCATCCTAAAAAGAAATTTAGCTTTGCCAAACATGAACAATATTTCAGCACTTTTATTGATATTTAATGTTAAGAATTTCACAAGTCTTGTTTCTTTTTATATGCTCTCTAGTACATTTTTAGTGCAGAAGTTTATGAAAAATGATTCTCAAATATATCGACACATTTTCGACATGTATAAATGCTCGAACAGATAGAGTTATACTCGGGAATAAAAAATTTGTTATACATAGCTAATTATATCGAATCATACCCAGTTGATTATACTAAATATTCCAGAGTCAAACAAAAGAGATATACTCGTAAAATTGTTAAAAATAATATTGAACTTCTCCTTACACATTCTTTACAATAAAATTGTGGAGGATAGGATGGAGCTTATTAGAATTGAAACAAGTGAACGAGTGCGCAAATAGTCTTACTTGTGCATAGTAGTTAAGAGACGAAGGGGACGTTAGATGAAACCTTGATGTGGCCTTGTAGTTATTGCTATTTGATAAGCTTGAGAGGTTACTAAGACGATGATACATACATGAAGAGAAGTTGGTAGAATCATTAACTATGAATGAAATATTATATATGGGACAATATATGTAAAATATAAGTAACAGGACAGAGCTAGAATTTTGTTTTAGCGGGTGAAACTTAACTACGAAAAAACAATTTCAAATAAGACAATGACAATAATATTAACAATGTAATTCTCTGAACTCTTTACTAGAGTTCATATCAAAATATAAGTTTGAAGTTTATCATCAAGTACCATGAGTTCTACTCTTGAAAATTCTTTAAGATAATACTTAGCAAGAAGAATCAATTTGTTCTTGTCAAACGCAGAGAATAAATCATTGGAACGTAAACATGCTAAAAAAAAGAAATAACTTAGTGCTTACCTGATTAAAACGATTATTCAACTCTTGAAGTTGCATATTAATGACAACGTAGAAAGAACCCACACGAAAGCAATGGAAATTTGTCATTTCTTGTATGTCACATCGTGAGCGACCTTGGCATATCAACATAACCCATTTTGGAACGTTAATAATCTACTTCTGGCAAAATGAAACGACATTTTCCAAATGGAGTTCCACTCCCTCATCGCTTGGAGTCTTCGTTTACATATTTTCACTTAAGTCATGGCATTTACAATATGGTGATCTTTCTTTCGTAACATCTTAGACAGTTGATTTGAAGTCTCTAAAATGGTTCTCAAGAGATGTAGATCAAATATGAAGTCAAATGATTGCATCAAGTCCATCAAATTGTGTGCCTTGCATCTTTCTTCAAGATTTGATCCATCAACAACAATCATTTCAAGGACATCAATTATAGGTGAGAAGGTAGAAATCAAACTAATCAAAGTAGGATAATGTGATCCACAACATTTATCATCAGAACGTCTAATAGTAATTTTTTTTAATTAAGATCCTATCTATTTGAATTCTCAACATAATTGAGTACTTTAGAAATTATGACTTCTTGTTTCTCTGGAAGAAGATCACCACGCTTAGACAAAGCTCCCACAATATTCATCACACCAAAATTAAAGAGTGGTTGAACTTTCTTGTGCTTCTTTTCTACAGCTATAAGAGCCAATTGAAGTTGATGTTCAAAATATTGAACACAAAAAGCACATGAATTCTCTTTCAAAATAAGTGCTCGTTTACCACTTTAGTCTCTAAAGTAAAGAAAGTTTCAATATCTGCATGCTTGTTTGCCACAGCTACAAGAGCTAGTTGCACTTGATGAGCAAAACAATGAATATAGAAAGCACTTGAATTCTCTTTCAAAATAAGTGCTTTGAGATCATTATACTCTCATTTTATACCACTGGCTTAATTATAACTTTGTCCTCGCATTCTAGATATACTCAATGTATATCTTGAAAGTAATTTATGTATAGCAACCTTAAGTGAGAGGGTTGTAATATTGGAAATATGTTCGGTCTCAATAAAACGTCAACCGCATATCCCATCTTATTCACATGACGTAGAATAATAGGCATTTGCTCATTTAGTGAGACATGTTGAGATTTATCAAATAGAATTAAAAAGAATGTATCACCAATATCTTTGACAATAATATCAATTGTTTCAATAGCTACAATATATACTATTCTAATCTAGTGATGTTAATTTGAGATTTGGTGGAGCATTTTTTGAAGTAACAATTTAGTCTCCTAGAAAGTGCAATTGTTCAAGAAAGTCACCTTGATTATTTGAATCTTAGAACATCATGACCACAAAAAGCAAGTCCTTGTTGTAGAAGTCGAGTACAATCAATTGAAATATTCCAATGAATTCGATACTAATATCGTTTTTGTTCTGACTCCTTAGAGAAAAATGTATGAAATTCGGATCACGCTGAAATTCTAACAAATCTCCACCTTGACACGAATTCCATTATAATGAACGAAATTTCAAAAATTCTCCACCCGAAAACAAATTATACTGCAAGAAATAAAACTCAAATCTTCAACTCTCAACAAAATTTTCCAAACAAAACACTCAACCTCTTCCACAAAACTCAACTTGGGCAAGCTCACCAACTGCGGATTGAATCAAGTACAGTTTATCTACAGGATTACCTTGGTTACCAAATTAGCTTGAATTATTACCATGAATAACAAGGTCACAACTAATTCCACCTGAGTTAATAGCAGGTTCTTCAATACAAATTTGTTCAAATTATCACTACGAGCAACCCGATCACAACGAACTCCATTTGAGTCAACGCTTATCAAATCATAAGCAACCAAATCAGCCTCGCCTAATCTCTCCTGAGTTAAAATATCTCTTTTCTTCAATTTAGTGACAATTGTATCAAAAGTAATCGCCAAACCTTCCAAAACATATGACAGGGACCTTTTCTACCCCTTTATCACAATGAAAATCTGATACTGCGATCCAAAAGCGGAAGATCAAACTTCATAGTGCTACCCAAAATAATCGAATCTCATTCTGAGTTGATCAAACATCATTCTAATGCGAAACCAAACTAGCTCCTATGAACTGCTGACCTTTGGCTCTAATGCCACTTGTTAGAAGATTGATGATACCAATTTGCTTTAATACAACTTGTTAGAACTTGAGATAATTGTTATGAATATTAAACATGAGATAGTGGATAAGATGAAAATAAAAATCACAAGAACACAAGATTTACGTGAAAAATCAATACGGGAAAAATTAAGAGCAGAGACGGAAAATTTACTAATCGAAAATATGGATTACGATGTGTTGGATACCTAGACCAACCGAATAGGTTGGACAGTTGGTCAATCCCAATATGTGTTGTAGTACACCACATATTTATAATTAAAGAAACTCTTACATACTAAGAGAATTAGTATAAACAAGAGTATAACACAAGGTAAAGTCATATTACAATATGAAAATTATTTATAACGGAATATTTGAGTTGAAGTAGGAGAGAAAATTACCGAAATCGAGAAACCTTCTCATTGTCATCTTTTACTTTTTCAAGACTCCTCCAGTACAAATAACCAACTCCAAATATACCTTCAAAATGAAATTCAGGTCGCATCGAAATTATAACAGAAGGTTTTTGTTTGATTCTTGATTCAAGACCTAGAACCGGATAATCAAATAATAGAATCTCCCAATTTTTTATTTATTCTTTCATATCAAATCTACCAAAATATTTTGATTTTTTTTCTAAAAAAAAAAATATGCTCATTCACTACCAGTGCCTAACTATCATTTGTTAGATTAACGTTGTGTTGCTTCAAACTTTAGGAGAATAGAATAGTTGTTGGAATTTCGAAAACATTGAAAACTTATTTATGGTATAGACTTGAATAGAACCCAATCAACAAATCGGTTTCGTAATTAAACTTGGAGCTAACAGTTCCATTTATAAACCGAGTAATTCTTGATTAGGTTTGGTTCTCTTCTGGAGAAACTTCGTTAATAATATATTGTATAATTATTTTAATATTAATTGATGTGGAATTTATTTCTTAACACACCTTCACGAAAATGGTGGCTTGTTTGAAAAGCACAATCTAAAAATCTAATAGCTCGTTGAGATTTTAGATAAGATCGAATGGATCTTTTGAACATTATGGACTCTATAGCATATTAAGTATTGAATCTCATCGTAATCTAATAATCAATTAGGTATAACTAGAGGCGTCAATTTGGCTCATCGGCTTGGGCGGCCGTGGCTTGGCTCGAAAAAAACTGAGTCGTCCCGACTTACAGCTCGGTAGAACTGAGCCGAGCCTAGCTTGAGCCTGAGCTTGAGCCAGCCCGTGATCGAGACACATGGGACGACTCGTGTCATATGCCATATTTGGCCCGTGACGAGTCGAACCTTAAAAAAATAAGAAAATTAGTTGTGACTGCAAGTAGGCTACGCGTAGCACAAGCTGCCAGTGTTATAAAAAACAAAAAAAAAAATTGTGAATCGGCTCTGTTCGATAAGGACCGAGTCGAAAGCTCGGGTTGAGCGTAGATTTTTTGGTCGAACAAAAGCTCGATTTGGCTCGGCTCGACTCGAATAAAAAAACTCGAACCATTTTTATTCGAGTCAAGCCTAAGCGTCAAGTTTCAGCTCGGCTCGGCTCGACTCGACTCACCGACATCCCTATGTATCACTTCTTCGTCCTTGTGATCTAATAGTCAATTAGGTATCACTTCTTCTTCCTCAAATGTGTTATCTCAAAGGCACATTTAGTATTGTAACTCCAAGGAGATGCAAAACTTGGTAAAATAATTTACACAAAACCAACGACAAAATGAAGAGAAATCCATATTTAAGCAAATATTGGTCAACACACATGATATAACCACGAGAAAATTTCAAGCCATGAAATGTAGGCATTTAGTGTGATCATAGCATCTCCATGATTTTAGAGAGAGTTTCACGCAACAAAAGGGCGACAATATTTTCTTCAATATGACCATTATTTCTTCTCAATCACTTGTGCATATAATGTTAAATATTGGGGGAAGGGAATTTATAGGGAAAATTTTCCAATCTAAGAGATTAAGACCTTATTTAATCCTTATTTTTTTCAAAATACATTTTTTCCTGTACTTTTCAATCACACATTTTTAGTAAAATTTTCCTTCATTTTTAACTACACATTCTCCATTAATTTACTATTTCAAAATGTATTCTAAAAAATGGAGCTCAAACTGGCATTAAGTATGATCCATTTCAAATTAAGAAACAAGGTTTACAACTTCAAAAATTAGATATTAATTAAAATTTATTTATGAAATAATTAATTAAAAATATATTTTATTAATGAAATATATTAATGTCATAATTCTATATAGTTTGATCGCAAATTATCGAGTTAATTTGTTACAAATTATTTCTCAATTACAAATAAAATTTTTTATAGATCACAAATTAAAAATTTTATAGGTAAATTTCTTCATTTGTCATTAAAAAAAAAGTCATAAATTAAAATTTTGATAAGTCACAACATATTTCACGGTAACAAATTATCAAATTATTTGGTCACAATTAGGGGTGTCCATTTTGATCGTCGGCTTGTAGCTCGGCCAGGGAAAAACTCGAGCTGACCGGCTCATGGCTCGGTTGGCTCGAGCCCGCCCGTATGGCTAGTTGAGCCACACAGATCAGCTCGTGTCATAGGCCATTTTCGGCCCGGAGAGTTTAGCCTTAAAAAAAATCAATTGTCTGCAATATGTGATAGCTACGTGTACAATAGCAGGCGGCTACAAGTTGTGTAGCTGCCTGTAGCTTCCTTGCAGGCACAAAGCCACCACCAAAATAATAGATCACAAACAGTCTTCGACCCATACCATCTTCGTCGTTTCTGCCGCCACCACAATTGCCAATAGCACCACCACCTCACCACTACCACAAACATCGTCGTTGCCATCCCTACAACCGCCGCTCCAACAACCATTCACCACTTCCACTTCCACCTCCAGTCAACCATCGTACAATAACCAGCACCAGCACCGCCACCAACACCACCACACCAACACCAGCTCACCATCATTGTCGCTGCCACTACCGCATGCTCTAACAACCACCCACCACCTCTACCTGTAACTCCAATCAACCACCGCACAACAACCACCATCACCGCCTACTAAAATACACCATTTTTTCCAACACTACCACACCTACAGAAACCACCCAACCAAAGATTAGAAAACCACCTACCTATAGTGGTACCACACAACGCTGAAGAGAAGTCATCGGAGAAGATAAGTGTCGTTGGATAACGAGAGACCATGCGAGTCGCCATTGAAAAATAGCATACAACACCACTGCACGCTACGAGGCTAGAGAAAAGCACCGGAGAATATGAGTCATATTTACATCGCGAGTCAGCAACTAGTCACCACACTTACAGCACCGCTGTGGGCTCGAGTATGGCAAACTGTCTTGGATGACCCTGTAGGATATGACAAGCATCCATGTCTATGGCATCATACATAATCTCATCCTTATAATGCTTACCAATGGAAACAAGTACTTTTCAAGTTTCAGCAATCTGAATTGAAGCATTATTCTTCACACAACCAAGGGAATAAGCTTTAGGATGGTTAGCAGTAGGCAACTTCAACAAATTTACCAACATCTTCGACACAAAATTCTCACAGCTTTTGTTGTCCACAATCAATTCACACACCTTATTTTTGATATAACAAAGAAACCGAAAAATATAGGTACGCTGCCTTTCCTCCTTACTTTGACAAAAGGATCCGCTGCAATACTAAAGTAAGCCTCTCCACACCTTCTTCAACAGCAAACTCAACTCATGCATCTCATGCATACTCATCTTCCACCTCAGTAACCCCTTCCTCGTCCACTGTCTCTGGTTCCACCAAATTGACATGCTTTCTTTTTTGGTAGTTATTGGAACGATGCCCAGGTTTGTGACATCTATAACAAATGTCTCTTGTGGACCTAGCATATGGATTTGCATTCTAAGGTGGGCCTCGAGTTTGCACTCTGTTTCCAAACTGACTGCTGTTGTCAACATTACTCCTGTTAGAGTTGGTTAGGGTTTGTAGTGGGGCCTTCCCTTTGTCCAAAGGAACAGAAGATGATGGTTCGACAGGTGGGGAAACTCTCCTATAAGTGGTCGTCCTCTTATCAAATTCCATCGTCTCAGCCTTCATAGCTATATTAATGGCTTTCTGCAACGTCTAAATATTGTACAACCCATTTCTATCCTAAATAGCCACCTTCCAACCACTGGTATATCTGGCTACCTTCTGATTTTTGGATTAGAGATTGTTCCGCTCTAACAACCGAATAAATTCGTTGGTATATTCCCCAATTGTACGTCTATCTTGCGTACATCCCAAGTACATACGATACAAAATATGTTCGTAATTTGCAGGTAGAAATCAACCCATCATACACTACATCTTTCTCTAAGTTCGAATCCAACTCCTTCCATGTCTCCTCCGAGTATTCTGTAATAGATTCCACCATATTGCCGTTGCTGATTTCAAATGGAACATCACCATCTTGTCGTCCGACATATCCATAATTTTGAAAACCCGTTCAACCTCCATCAGTCAATCCAAAAAGTCATCAATTTTCAAGTTATCAAAGAACCGGGGAATATTTGCTTTAATTTGATAATCATCAAAGGTATTTCGATTTTGATGGTTATGCGGTAGCGCTTCGAACTCCTCCTCCAACTCCGATTCGCTTTCTGCGTGTCTCTTATTATTTCCTTCTGAACTATAGGCTCAGCGATCCGTTCATTATTGTTTGCTTATTGTTCATTCTGCCCATATTGTCTCCAACACCTCCACAGAAATAGTTAACAAATCTCTTCAATCTGAGAAGTAAGATTGTCAAGCCGTCGATTTGTTGCGTCCAAATCTACCATAGTAATTGGTTCATCACCCATGCTTATGAATAAAAGACACATAGATGAGAAAGCCGACTCCGATACCATGTTATGCTATGCAAAAAACGAATTCAAGGGAAAATATTAATAATATAAAATTTGGAATCCACCAAATTATGAAAAAAAACAAAAATAAACTCATTAATTTAATTAATTGAAAGATGATCAAAAAGGATAAATTAATCATTTTATTTATAAGGGTTTACATGAAAATTTAGTTAAAACAAACTAAAATTGCAAAAAAATCGAAATAGACTAAATGACAAAAATAACTTAAAAATAGTTTTTGAGTCATAAACGAACTCGGATTGCCAAAATTCATCGATATCACAACACAACGATGAGTTCTACTCGTCTCATTGTTCTCTTCTCGAAATTGTATTATGAGTCTAAATCGAAACTCCACTGCTACACCTTCACTTTTGCCAATTTTCATTTCCTGTTCAATTTTTCTTCAATCCATTCACCCATTTTTTCTACATCAAGAAATATTATATTCGAACATGTATAAGTGTTATTTATCAAAAAAAAAAAAAGACTCAAAGCTTCAGAATCTTGACGAAATTCTAAATAATATCATTTATTGTTTTGCCACACAAGCTCGACCAAGTCCTGATCAGAAGAAAATGTCGTGTTTTCTCGACATAGTACTAACAATGTATGCGGCCATTTATTTATGTCTTGTCACATTGGTAAGTTTCATTACAAGACCACGTGTGTTACCATGTGACATACAATTTATCTACTTATAACCCTTATATTGTCTTGATCTTATATTATTTCATTTATAAAATTGAAAAAGTTTATTAAAAAAAAAAGGTCAAGTAATTATAGACCTCCCCCACAAACGTATGCACCAACCAAGTAGATACCATCTACTCCCCATTCCCACACCCACACACCCACACACACACACATTCTTGTATCCATATATACGAACTTCCAACTACTACTTTCTTCACGCAAATCTTCTAACCAACCCCCACCTCTCACGATGACCTTAACTCTAATTCTATACACTTCAATCTTAGGGTTCCTCCTATGCTCTTTACTTAACCACCTTCTCCTCCGCCGTTATCCAAAACCGCTGCCGCCGGGCCCAAAACCATGGCCGATAATCGGAAACCTCCCCAACATCGGGCAGAAACCTCACCAATCTATCGCTGCCATGGCCCGCGTTTACGGCCCCCTCATGCATCTTAAAATGGGGTTCGTCCATGTGGTTGTCGCCGCCTCGGCGGAGGTGGCGGAGCAGTTTCTTAAGGTCCATGACGCCAATTTTTCCAACCGGCCACCTAACTCCGGCGCCAAATACATTGCTTATAACTATCAAGACCTGGTCTTTGCACCCTATGGTCCACGGTGGCGCATGCTGCGTAAAATTTGCGCAGTTCATCTTTTCTCCGCGAAGGCTTTAGATGACTTCCGCCACGTTCGACAGGTAATTCTGCCCTTTTTCATGAATGCAATCATTCATGCTAAAAGATGCCGTGCTTTCATATGTGTTTCGTGTTCGGTAAGGACGGTGAGGTAGATAGTATTAAAAAAGCTAAGGTGCGTTTGGCTCATTGTTGGTAAGCTTAAGAAATTTACTTATAAATAAGTAATTTTAAAAATAAATAGTCTTTATATTATAAACAAAGTACTTTCGTCTGGTCTATAGCCTTATTACATTCCTTACCCCTAGTCCCTTTCTTCTAGTTCATGGAATTCGTCGATAACTAAATAATTGTAACGGTTGCAATCAGCTAGTTATGCGCAACATGTGTCCCACTTCAAGTTTTTTTGGGTGGTTAGCATGAATTTTAACTTTGCAGGAAGAATTAGCTATTCTTGCACACGCTCTAGCTAGTGCAGGGCAGAAGACCCCGGTGAATTTAGCCCAATTACTCAACGTGTGCACCACCAATGCCATAGCCCGGGTAATGCTGGGGCGGCGGGTGGTGGGGGACGGGAGTGGTGGTGGAGACGCCAAGGCGGATGAATTCAAATCAATGGTGGTGGAGTTGATGGCTCTTGCAGGTGTGTTCAACATAGGTGATTTTATTCCAGCCCTTGAAGGTTTAGACATTCAAGGGGTGGTCAAGAAAATGAAGAAACTTCACAAACGTTTTGACACTTTCTTGGACAAAATTCTTGAGGAGCACAAGATCAACGGCTCTCATGGGTCGGATCGAAACGTGGACTTGTTAAGTGCGTTAGTTGAGTTGAAAGATGTTGAGCAGGGGGGAGAAGGGAGACTTACAGATACAGAAATCAAGGCATTGCTTTTGGTATTACTCTTTACTAAACTTTTAGATATTTTTTTGACTCATAGGTTAAATTAAACATAAATGGTCAAGATTAAAGAAGGAAACATGAGATAAAAAATTATGTTATAGCCCTTTAATTTAAAAAGTTGATAAAAATTTAAATACAAAATCAGTAATTAATTTTAACCATACATTTTATGAAATTCACTATTTATCAATTTTTCAATCACATAACATCTAGTTTAGTTCAACGGATTGAACATACTACAATCATGTTTTCGTTAGCCCCTGTTTGGTAGAGATTAAAATTAGATTTTTAATAGATTTTGATAAAAGTTGATGAAATTTGTAGTCGAAAAGTTTAGGGTTCCATGAAATAAATTGTTAAAATTAATTTTTAATTTTGACTTAAAATTTTAATTGAATTTTAATCCAAACCAAACTGAGCCTCCATTTGAATAGGCTTATATATTAGTCATAATTAAATATTAATTTCAACTATATATTTATAAATACAACTCATTATTATTTCCTAGATTAACTATTATTACTGTTACTATTTATTTTCATAAATCATTTATAAATTTGTCAAAACGGAGGCTATGTAGTTTTTCTGTTATTCATTAAAGCACCACATTCAACAAAACGTTTTGACCGAACTTGACAAATAAGATTAGGGTAATTATATTAACCACGTGATTTTTATTACATACACCACATTATAATTGTACTTGAGGATTTTAATTTTTACTTATTATAGCACTTATATTCCTAACAATTTTTCATATCGTTATTATCCTCAAATTTTCTATTAGTTAACACATTTTGTATTTGATAACAGTTTTATGTTCAAAAGTCTGTTGAAATGGTGTAAAATAATTTATTTTTATCACATTTTTATAAAATAAATAAAAAGTTTGAAAAAATATTTTCTATATAAAAAAATACTAAAAGGACACAAAAATGACTCCAAGTTGATGGCATATGAATGTTTAGAAACATATCAAATATTAATAATTTTAATTTATGACTCATTTCCTGGTCATTTGTCTTTTATGGACACAAAAATGACTCCAAGCATGACCAATGACGTTTGATGGAGAAATCTTTTATTTGAACATGGAATTAGGTTTACTAATGTGTGATCATAATTTCAGAACTTGTTTTCCGCTGGGACCGATACGTCTTCTAGTACGGTGGAATGGGCCATTGCGGAACTCCTCCGACACCCAAAGATATTGGCTCGAGCCCAAGAAGAGCTTGATTTGGTTGTGGGTAAGGATCGACTTGTGGCAGAAGCTGACCTAACCCAATTAACATTCCTTCAAGCCATCATCAAGGAAACCTTTCGACTTCATCCTTCCACACCACTGTCTCTTCCAAGAATGGCTAGTGAGAACTGTGAGATCAATGGCTACTTCATTCCAAAGGGCTCTACGCTTCTCGTTAACGTTTGGGCCATAGCTCGTGATCCAAACGTATGGGCTGATCCGCTTGAGTTTCGACCGGAACGATTTTTGCTCGGTGGTGAAAAGCCAAATGTTGATGTTCGAGGAAATGATTTTGAAGTGATACCTTTTGGAGCCGGCCGTAGAATTTGTGCTGGATTGAGCTTGGGCCTGCGCATGGTGCAGCTAATGACTGCAACCTTGATCCATGCATTTGATTTCGAGTTACCTAATGGGATTTTGGCTCAAAAGCTCGACATGGAAGAGGCTTATGGGCTGACCTTACAACGGGCTGCACCATTGGTGGTGCATCCAAGGCGTAGGTTAGGACCTCATGTATTCAAGGTCTAAGCGTTTGGAAATTTGGCTGTCTGGTTGATTATATTTCAGCATTTCTATTAAAATCTAATGTAAAATATTCCAATAAACTTTCACTAGTTCTGTTTATATGCACTCTAGTAAATTATTAGCTCATCTTTGGTAGAAATTAAGATTCAGCTTTTAATATAAGTCAAAATTAACAACTAATTTTAATAACATATTTCGTGGGATCCACAACTTTTCAACTACGCATTTCATCAACATTTATAAAAATCTACTAAAAATCTAATTTTTAATACACGCCGACAGAGGATTAGTATGAAAATTTCTGCAAATTGATTCTCAAATATATTAAAATAGTTTTGTCATGTTTAATACGCCCAACTTGATAAAATCAAACTCAACAGTACAAATTTTGTGATAGTTTTTTCGTTGATCATATTTAATATGGCTAGTTCTTCATACTAAATATTCCATTAGTGAAACAATAAAGAAATTTTCTAAATTTTTTGAAAAAATATCGAACTTCTTATAACACTTTCTTTTTTAATTAAATTGTGGAGGGTGGGGTGGGTGGAGTGGGGCTTGTTAGAATTGAAAGAAATTAAGAATCTGCCAATAGTCGTACTCGTAAATTGAAGTGAAGAGATGAAGGGGGCATTTGTTGAAGACTTGATGTGGCTTGTATTTATTGCGTACGTGGAGCTGGTGGCATCATTACCTATGAATGAATAATTTTTAGAGGAAATTAGATTAGATGTCACATTTTGATTTTACATTTTCAAAAACGTCACATTTTAATAATCTTTACGAAAGTATCATTTTTGAACTTTTTTACCCTTATGAACAATTTAAATTCCATATATGTCTGCAATTAACGTTGATATGAATAAATAAAAATAATTGTACAAAATAATACATAAACATCCCATCAGACCCACCTAAACCACACATCATCCTACACACTTTCTAAAACTAACCCAAAAACAACATTCAAATTAATTCCAAAAAACAGAAAGAAACATCTCGTGCCTCTAGGAGAATTTGTGAG
>CAIGRK010026619.1:0-15906 GCA_903798315.1 Fraxinus greggii | reverse complement strand
TATATACCGTGCTTTTGCATCACCAAGAGAAACTTGATAATGACTTTAGATGATGGTCTTATCATGACCTGACGCTTCCCCCGCTTCTCTGCATTATACATGCTCTTAAGAGCATCATTCAGCACGCTAACTCTCACCATCTTTGCTTATAAATTAAGCTGTCAATCATATTTAAAAAACTCATCAGCATACTTCCTTGTATTAAATAAATTACTCTAGCCAGATAAAAATGCACAAGATTCACACAATAAGATTCATAGTTTTATTAAGCGAATAACCAAGAACTCCTAAACCAGACAACCTACACAAAAAGATGCCCAATATCAACTAATCAGATTAAACATTTATATCTATTAATTCAAAAATAAATAAATAAATAAAAGAAAACAGGAAAAATCATAATTATGGGTTCTATATAGGGTGTTAGATGGGCCAAGCCGAGCTGCTCGATCCACCAAATGTGGGGCTCCACTTGCCCCACAACCCACACCTTGGTGTGACGAGCCGAGCCGACTCGCCAGTTCTTGTCTAAACTTAAAATTGCATTTTCAGTCACCTATGACGAGCCTAAGAGCGGCCTGTCCCCACTTAACACCACTAGTTCTATATAACCTACCGACTAATTTCTGAAACCAGCCATTTCGTTAAGTACCCTAAAACGCAAAATTAAAGGTTTGATTTTACACAGTAATCTATGTATCTGACTGTAAATACCTATAACAACTCATCAGCATATTTCCTTAATAAATAAATTATTCCAGCCAAATCGAAAATCCTCAAGAATCAGACATCAAGATTCATATTTTCATAAAGTGAGAAATAATTGAGCCGTAACCAAGAGCTCATAAACCAGCCATCCTTTGCCAAAAAAAATAAATAAAAAGCACAATATCAACTAATCAGATTAAACCACTTATGTCCATTAATACAAATTTAACAAAGAAACCCAAAATTTGAAAGAAAACAGGAAAACCCATCATTTCGGTTCTATATACCTATAGATTAATTTCTGAAACCAGCCAATTCGTCCAGTACCCTAAAAGGCAAAATCAAAGGTCTGATATTATACACTAATATTCTAAAAACAAATAAATTTTCTTACACCACATAAGTACATAACATTAATTACAATCAGCATCCATTACTAAACAAAATTTCGAAAAATTGCAAAGAAAAAAGAGACTTGAGAAGATCAAACAAAAGTGAGATGAAATTTGAAAAGATTCAAATGAACACAAGCGTAATCAACGGAAATAAAAAGTTGTTGAAACTCTAAATCGCAGCTAAGATCCAATCATTTAAACAAACATACAAAATATAGATATAACAAGTACACACACAAAAATGGCAAATCTTTCGGTGTGAATGTTGGCGGCGGACGGAGGTATAGAGAGGCGTGGAAGGGCGTAGTCCCTTACCAGGAAGCCGATAGAGATCCAAAGAAAACGGCCGTGCTAGGGTTTTTTGTGGAATGAGGATGAAAAAAAATGATGAAAAACCCTTGTAGGCCAAACTTCAGCTTTATTTACCAAATAGTGCTTGTATATTTCAATCAACTTGGGCCATCTTTTGGGTGTTGATTAAGCAAAGCCCAACGGGCTTACGAGATTACAAAAATGGCAACTTACAGAAATACCCTTAATTTTGGAATACTTTCGAAAATTCGTTATAAACATAGGCTAAACTATAAATACTATAATTTCACCACTTACAAGCGTAATAAACACGGTGGAAACAACATAACGAAAAAAGAGGCGAAGTCCGAAATCTGTCACAATCCAAAATCAAGAAAAATTGAAATCATAATCTTAAGAAGAAATCTTGCACAAATCAAGCTCAAATAATATTGAAAGCTGCTTCAACTACCTTTTAATCAAAGTTTTATTCCCCAAATCGACAAATAATCAACCCAAATCTAAAGGTTTGTATATTTCTGACTTTTGATTCGATTAGTTTATATCTTATTTGATTATTAAGTAACAAATTATATATTTCATGATTATTCAGTAAAAAGAAAGCAAGTATAGACTCATTTTGAATGATAACTACTAATTTAACACCCTTATTTAACTGTGGAAATCGTGAACATAATTTTCACCTTGATTTTGATGATGTTGGAGTTTTTTTCTAATACATAAGAAATTTCATCTTTAGATTAATGATTTTGAGTTAGTATATATTAAAAATCAGATTTATATGATTGAACTAGGTTAATATATATAAAAATTCAATTTTGGATCAATTCAAGTTATGCATACAAAATTTTTGTAAAAATATAAATACAAATATGAGAAAAGTGAAATGTTGTATCACATTTTATTTTTAACAAGGTCGCAGTATGTCTCATTTGAATTCTTATAGATCAATTAAAGAGATGCATACAGGTGTGTGTATGAAAAATATGAATATGAAATCAAACCTTACTTTAAATTAAAAAGTGAGATATTATGCAACATTTCATTTGTCTTTTACATAAGAAAAAATGTGGTGTAATTTAAAAGAGGCGTACTGTCACTTTTTTTTAAAGAAAATAGTCTCACACTATTTCATTTGTATTTTTTATTACTATTATTATTATTATTATTATTATTATTATTATTATTATTATTTATTTATTTATTTATTTTTATGAAAAAATTAACATCTTTACCTATCATGGATGCAAATGAGAACAAGAATGTGCTCCAACTTCTTAACACTATATACACGATTTCTTCAGCTTACGAAAAAGTCTTTATGGACGTTAAATGTCATTCATCTAAAATATAATAAATATGAAAATTACAATGGCAAATGAAATTGCATTAATGTTGTTATTTTTATTTTTTTGGAGAATTTTACACTTCTAATAAGATATTACTTGCATGTCCCGTGGGCGTTTCACATCTTTAATAGATTTTTGATCATGTGAAAATATAGTGTGCACGATTTTAGTTTTTAAAATGTTGGGGGCAATTTTAATTTTTTTATCATAATGAAATGTTGTAGTCACATTTTACACACTTGTGAAAGATTTAGAACGCTAGACGAAATTACCTAAAATTTTATTTTCCACGAGTTTTTATTGACAATTTACAAAATATTTTTGGATGTTTCAAGATATGATAATTTTTAAAAGCCATCAATATTTTTGTTTGGTTGAAGATAAGAATAATAATGTAAAATGGAATATGATGAGTTATAAAAACTAAAACTAATTTTTGTGCCTAAATTCAGACCAAAAAGGAGGTATAAGAATAATATGTATTAAGTTTTAATTCAAATTAATTAAATTAAAATTTTTGTTTTTATTTTTCCTTTGTTTTACATTAAATATTTTAGTTATTTTTTTCAATTATGTTATTCGTCATTAAAACTATTGCTTCCTCCACATTTTCTTATGTTAGAAACCCCTTTTCATTATACCTTGATCCACTAATTCCATTCCCATTCTCTATATTTTCTTGTTAGAAATGGCTTTTGAAAGTTACGAGTTTGACCCCTACTAATATTTAGAGGAGGAGTGAATAGGTGTTTGTATGCAAAACTTAAATTCGTTAATTAATAATAGTAGCAAGTTACAATTATTAATTTTATTCAGATGAATTTATATGTAATACTAATTTAAATTGAATTACCGCATTGATATATTGCAAAAAAATAAACAACACCACGAAATTGTTGACAGAGAAAATTCCGAGCGTGATAAAAATTTCGGGTCCAAGCCATAGTATCTACTATAAACGATAAAAACTTACAAACTGTTCAAATCTACTAAATTTTAGTACTTTTTGACCTCTGATTGTAATCACCCCAATCCTCCTGGACTGCGTGCTCCTACACCAGCTCTCGACCTTCTAGAAATGTTTATCTCATGTGGATCACTTGAAAAATCTTATTATCCTTCAACAGGAACGTCGGTCACCTTCTTCGATCTTTAGAACTCTGACAGATTATACGAAAGTTGTGTTTTGGTGTTTTGATTATATTGATTTGATGTTTTCAATGATTTTGATTGAACAATGGAGACTGAATAATATGTGGGATGTAATAAAAGCAATCTCTCTGATAAAATAATAATCAACCAATATTTTCATTAAATTAGGTTTGGGTATATATAGTATTTATGTTTTATGGGTAATATATGATAGATAAGACTCTCAAAACATGCAAAATAGGGTTTTATGGTTAGCACAATCGCTCGAATGATATTCCAGCGACAGGCTAGCGACAGTGTTTCTATTTTGGACGTTCGAGCAACAACTTGGCCGCAGGCTAGCAAAAATTCGGCAATTTTTTCTTCTTGTTTCATAACCAAACACAAGGATTTCCAATTAATCTATACAACCTACCATTGACTCCTTGACTTTTAAAATTATTTTACAACTATATTTTGTCTAAAAATTGCCAAAAACTTTAAAGGACAAGCTCCCCCTTTGACATTTTCCGACAAAAACACGTATTACAAATCAAAGAAAACCAAACTAATCTACGTTAAACCAATTAACTCAAATAAAGTTTGGTTTTTCTTTGTAAAACCAAGTGTAAAAGCACATGAAACTGTAAAAGAAATAAAAGTTGTTGAAATAGTTATCAATGGGCTCCAAATCATGCTAGCTAAATTAAGATGCAATATCAATGTTAATGAATACACCAAAACCAAACATTGCTATCACTAAATATCAAAATTTAATCTAGCTAAGTAGGAAATATCATATACATCTTAAATATTATATCCACGAGAATAACATACTAGTACTCTACATACTCTCCATTTTTATGTCACAAATGACAAGGGGCTACCTAACAGCTAATCACCAGCAACAACTGTCACCTCATAGGAATCAACACCAGTATCCCATTGTCGTCTAATCCAACGTAATCCTCACTAAAGATAGGCGACAGCATCTCGAAGTGTAACAAACTCTGCTGTGTGGTGGTTAATGGTAGCTCTCAGTTGTCTCCATCATCATACGAGCTTTCTGCTCGATCAATACAAACATATGTCCCATAAGTACTACCAAATGATCAACAGGAACATAAGTAGATGGTGAAATAAGATCAGTAGGTGGTAGTGATGGAGCATAAATAGAAAATGATGGAATGTCAATAGTGGAAGTATGAATATTAGATCGAGATAGATATGGATCAATAGAAAGTGATCACCAATAGGATCAGTCTGGCATACTCAGTTCAACTGGCTCAGAAGAAGTGTGAGATCTACTTTGTGAAATAGAAGTATGGTCAATAGGCCGGGAAACCTACTCTTAGTCCAGTCTGGAAAGCTAGCCCCAAGACTCATCACGAGTCGATGAATCAAACAGGCATATGAAATACCAATCCTAGTACCAGTTACACGAAAGGTACGTAAAATTTGATGGCATATGAAAGTTGGAAGATCTATGGAGTCGTCATGTAAAAGAGCATAAATAAATCTGGCCTTATCCATGGGTAAGGAAGAGGTATGGGAAATTGGCCACAGATTTGTGCACACAATGCACAACAAAATATGTATGTCAGTCGCAAAGGATACAATATGAATTGTAGTCAGACCCCCTCCCAAATGGCTATTAAAAAGTGTCGAACAAATGTGAGAGTCCGCATGGAGGGTCTCAACTGATAAATAAGGGAATAATGGGTAGACAACCAGTGAAATGTGGATAATACTGGATATGACATTAGGACTAATTTTAAGTGTCTTATCCCTAAGAAAGACCTTAAAACTTGACCCACTAATATCGAGAATATAATTATAGAACTCTTGGACAAATAGACTAGGTGGGGGAGACAACTCAACAGGTAAAAGCTTCTCATTCACGCGAAGTGAAGATGGCAGGGAGATCGGGGGAAAGATTAGAAAGGATTACCTCACACTCTACCAGAACGGGCTCAAGGAAAACTGAGTCCCAAAGATATCTTGAGCAGTAAACGAAATGAATCTAGACCTACTATGGGAAGTCGAAGCTCTAGATGTCTGTGTGGTAGTTCTTGCCCTCTTAGGCGGCATCTATGACAAATTTTCAATACAAACATATCAATAGATGCAACTAAAGATACTATATACCTCGATGAAAAACTAACTAAAGATATGCAAGAATGCACATGAAACGAGACAAATAACCCATATGCACGCTAAACGGTACAAAGTAGCCCACATACACCAAAATCTATACAAACATGTCATAAGTATGCAAATCGATGCAAAAATGTCTAATACTTGCAAAACGATCCACAATACAACCAACCACAACCTCATCAACCAATGTAATCCACAACTCAACAATCCAACATCTAAATCATATCCCAAATCCCATCAAAATCGAATTCAAACAAGAAATTCCAAAAAACTCTAAGAACCTTAATTCACAAGTTTTAACATTCAAACTTGAAAATTTTTTGGACTAAATGATACAATTAGGAATGAGAACACATTATAATCGCCTAAACATGCATTGTAAATGAATGATTTAATGCAAGAATAAAAAAAGAAATCAAAAACTCCAAAAAGTTTGAAAAAGCAAAAGTTAAGGGATTTCCATTTTACCTTCGAAATACGTGGAAATTAGATGATTATTTGATGTTATGCAACTGAAATGTTGATGCAAGGGCATCCAACGAGTGAAGGAAACCAAGTTTTGAAGATGGATTCCATTTTACCTTCTAGGATTGTGCGTTTTAATTCTCTATCTATCTAGCGAGAGTCGAGCGCGAGCTAAAAAGTCTCTGCTTTTGGGGCTCAAGTGATAGCTTAGCGTTAAGCAGGCGAAAATATCTTGACAAAAAATATACATTATTTTTGAAAATTTCGCAATGTAGCATTTTTGAAATCATGGCACATACTCCAATATATATAACTCAAAAATGAAATTGATCGCAAGTAAGAATTAATTAATTAATAGAAAAAATTTTCCACATACTCAAATCAAACTTAAATGGAGTAAAAGATATAAGTGTTTCGTGTATGAAAAGTGTCACTAGTTCCCTGTGCGTAAAACTCTAAATCTTAAATTTATGAGAAAGTACATGCTAAATATCACTGTATAGTGAATAATTTTCTCTTATTTTCCTTTATTAATGAAAGTCAAAACTACTAAGACCTATTTAACAATGCAGCTCTTATTTTCATTTAGATTTTAATTTTCTCCTCTTGAATTTAAGCATATATAATAATTTTATTATTATTTTTCTCATTATTCACATCTTATGTACAGACTCTTTTATATTAAACTACTAAGATGACTCATATAACAAGTTTTGAGCCGATAACAACAAGTCAGTTAACTGTAGGGCATCAGAATTTAAGAAATCCTGCGGGCTTAATTGCTCGAATCAAATAGGCTTCGAAAAAGTGTATAAGATGAATCATTTTTTTATTATTTTAATTTTTTATTTAAGGGAATATCATAACTTAGGTCAACTAGTTAACAATCAATTCATATTCAAGGTCATCTCACCAACAGAGAATGATCTATATGCGAGAATGAATGAACTCTATGAACTATACAAGCATGCATTTCAGTACCTAATCAAAGAGGTACACAGACACCAATAGCTTTCCGAAAAAACTCAAACCTAAGACCATCTAAGGTCTTGGTAAACAGGTCAACTAATTGATTATGAGAAGAGATGTGTTCAAGAGTTACAACATGAGTCTCTATAAGCTTTCGAATAAAGTGATGTCTCATATCAATATGTTTGGTTCGAGAATATTGAACGGGATTTTCGGAAATATTAATAGCACTCGTGTTATCATAAAACACTGTCGTAGTACCTTGTTCAATTCCATAATCACTGAACATTTGTTTCATCCAAAGCAGTTGAGTGCAACCACTTCCTAGAGCTATATATTTGGCATCGGTCGTGGATAATGAGATAAAACTTTGTCTCTTACACATCCAAACTACAAGATTAATACCAACATGAAACAACCTCCTGAAGTGCTTTTTCTATCATCGGCATCACCAGCCCCATCGGCATTGGAATAGCAGCAAGATCCAGATTAGAATCTTTAGAATACAAGATTCCATGATATATAGTGCCATTAACATATCGAATGATATGCCTCACGGTAAATGCCATGTCAGGTCTACTTACCGTAAGATAAAGTAAACTGTCAATCATACTCTTATATTGCATGATCGACATTCTTACCCGTAGGATCATGATCTAACTTAACACTCGTTCTCATAGGTGTTTTGGTGTATTTCTTGCTATCTAGCCAAAATCTCTTGAAAAGGTCTTTGGTCTACTTTGATTGAGATATAAACAACCCATAATCAGTTTCCTTTATTTAAAAATCAAGAAGGTAACTTAATTCTCCAATCATGCTCATCTCAAATTCTAGCTTCGTGTATTCAAGGAATTCATGAGCAAGAGAGTCGATGGGAGAAGCAAAAATGATGTCATCAATATAAATTTGTGCTATGGTGATGGTTTCTTCAATGTGTCTTACGAATAAAGTTCTATCTGCACCACCTCTTGAAAAACTATGTTTCACGAGGTATGTAGTTAGTCTATCAAACCAAGCTTTAGGAGATTGTTTAAGACCATGTAACGATTTATTCAGTTTATAGACATAATATGGAAACTTATGATCAATAATTATTTTAGGTTGTTCAACATAAACCTCTTATTGAAGTATTCCATTTATGAAGGCACTCTTGACATCCATTTGATATAACTTGAACCCTAAGGTACAAGCAACACAAAAAGAATTCTAATGAGTTCAAGATGAGCTACATGAGCAAAGGTCTCATCTAAATCAACCCCTTTAACCTGAGTGCATTTGTGGGCAACTAACCTAATCTTATTCCTAGTTATGGTACCTTAATCATCGGTCTTATTCTTAAATATCCGCTTAGTACCAATAACATTACAATTATTAGGCCAAAGTACTAGACACCACACATTACTTCTCACAAATTGGTTCAGCTCCTCATGCATTGCATTTACACAACATTCATCACTAAGAGCTTCTTCCAACTTTTTAAGGTCAATTTGGGATACATAACTAGCAAATGTTAGGCCATTTAAAACTCTCTTGCGTAGTCTCACCCCTTCTTCTAAATCCCCAATTATGTTGACTTTAGGATGATTAGATTTAACTCTAAATGAAGGTTCCTTAAGAAGTTTGAATTTATCACTCTGTGAATATTCTACATGAAGTATTGAAGTTTTATCATGATATGGTTCACTATGAAAGTTGAAACTAGTGTTAGGTGATGATTCATTCTTTGGAACGTCTAAAGCTTTAGGCTTGTATGGAGGTTCAGGAATTGATTATTCTTTTGGCTCAATCACCTTGATAGGATCTACAGTAGTGTGATCTAACATATCTGAATCTCCCCCTCACTAAAGGCATCATCAATCATAATATTTATGGACTCCATCACAACTCGTGTAAGAGAATTGTACACTCGGTAGGCTCTATTATTCCTAGAGTATCTTAGAAAAATTCGTTCATCACTCTTAGAGTCAAACTCTTAGAGTCAAACTTCCCTAAGTTCTTTCTATTTCTCAGAATATAGCACTTGCTACCAAACACTTGAAAATATTTGACATTAGGTTTTTACCCATCCAAATCTCATAGGGTGTATGTTTAGTCTTAGGTATAAGATAAATCATGTTCACTTTGTGACAAGCAGTGTTAATGGTTTCACCCTAGAAATGAATTGCTAAACACTTTATATGAAGTGTGGTCTTAGCCATTTCTTGTAGCACGCGGTTTTCTCTCTCAACTAATCCATTTTCTTGTGGAGTGATTGGTGAAGAAACTCTTGCTGGATTCTAAATAAAAATTTTCAAGGTTAGAGTTTTTAAACTCTTTCCCATGATTACTCCAGATTTTTGTTATGGTGAAATCCTTGTTAGCCCTAAGTCTCTTACACGTGGACTTAACTAGATTGAACACTTCAATTTTTGCTCTCAACAACTCAATCCATGTGAATCTAGAGAAGTTAATAACCACAACCAAAATATAATGCTTATCACAAGGCTATCAGTCCCAAATGGTCCCATTAAGTTCATATGGAGTAATGGCTTTTAGAGAAGGAACTTGTTCCCATCAAGTTTAGGTAAACCATTTACAAGTTCCTTCTTGGCCAACTTAAACAAATTTCTCTAGTTCATATGACCAAGCCTTTGGTACCAAAGTTTAGTCATGTCAATCTTAGCACTACTACAAACATATCTGGAATTTGGAAAAAATCCATAACGACTTTCAAAAGTTCTTACTCCTTTGATGACAACGATACCATTTGAATCATAAACAGTACGCATCACATATTTGGTTAATGTTTAACAATTTAGATTTTAAACCATCCGCATACAACACATTTGAGATAACAGATAATCCAAATATAATGACAATACATTTACCAAGGATATGTACAGCTGTACCATCTCCAAAAGTAACCATACCTTTATTTTCACACATGTCTAGAACATGCACTATCAAGATACAAAAGAGAGTCATTTTTTGCTTTAAAAGCAACATAAGCAATCATAGCAATTCAATTTTTCTTCATACCAATGGAGATCACTTTTCTTAACCTAAACATTCTTAGAAGTAGAGGTGATCTTAATCAATTGAGTCATCATCTTAGTTAAGTGGCTAACCTGATTGGTAAAGAAGTTAACCTTGCTTGAGATATTCTGACCCTACTTCTATTCACGAGTTTATGACACATAGGTATTGTGTGTCCTAGTACACTACAATTGTGACACGTAGGAATAAACCTAGATTCAAAACTACGTGATTTCTGATCTTGGTTTCTAGGTCGGTTGGTCCTATGTTGTCTATGAGCTTCTGTCCTAAAACATCATTGCCCTTGTATTCAGGATAAGTAACATTCCTATGTTTGTTAATGTCTAGGACAAAATAATCTTGGATGAATTAACAGTATTATTATCAGTCTGAATATATCCTAAACCTTGCTTATTTCCAGCGGCTTGTTCATCCCTAAGAGATTATCAAGTTTCTGTCAAGAAGGAATGGAGTTGGGTATTAGATTTCTCTAGGTCACTTGTTAAGGTTTTAAATTTGACCTCTAAGTTCTCATTGACAAGTCTTAACTCACTAAGACTTTAGGTAAAATCCTGAAGGTCGGCTCTAACTTTCATTAACATTCTTCAATACGACTTTATTCACCTTATTTATCCTAAGACTTTCTTCAAATAACTGATGAAATGCCTCACGAATCTTTGAATCATCCCGGGAGTCTTCCTCAGAATCCTTACTAAATTCCATATCATCGGCCTTCTCACTATCCTTATCTAAATCATTCTTAACTATAGATGCGAAGGTCATATAGTTCATTTCATCCTCACTGCTAGATGAAGCACTCTGGTCACTTGAATTGGATTCATCATCCGTTAGTTAAACTGCCATAGCCTTACCCTTTTCCTTTACTTAGGTTCTTCTTATAGCTAGGGTCTCCATTCCTATAGTGTCCAAAACCCTGACACTCATGATATCTAATTGACTAAGATTTCTTATTAGAACTCCTAGTATTATTCTTGTCACGCTTGTCTTTTATGAATTTACTAGGGGCACCCTTCTTTCTCTCTTTAGGTTTTCTGTTATTCATAAGATCTTTTTGGAATTTCTTAAGAAAATAAGCTATTTCTTCATCCTTAAAGGTCTCAGTATCAGTAGAATCATACTGTTCTTCCTTAACGATATTCAAGGCTATAGACTTATTCTTCTTCGATTGAAATACGGTAAGTTCGTAGGTTTGGAGGGATTCTACAAGTTTCTCTATCTTAACTATATCTAAGTTCTTGCTCTCTTCAATCGCAGTAATCTTAAGTCCAAACTTCTCGGGTAAGGATTCAAGGACTTTTCAAACAATCTTAGATTCAGAAATTTTCTCACCTAGGTTGAAGTTATAGTTTACTCTATTATTTAACTTCATGTAGAAATCATCGAACTATTTGTCATCCTTCATTCTAATTTCCTTAAACCTAATGTTCAACTTTTGCAGTTTGGAGTTCTTTACAGTTTTGGTTTCCTCGTCTGTAGTTTAAAAGATATCATAAACTTCTTTTACAGTTTCACACAGTGATATTCTCCTAAATTCTTCGACGGATACAACCATAAATATGGCATGAAGCCCTTTACTATTCCAGTTACACTCGACTAGTTCATCCTTAGTCCAAAGTGAAATGTTCTTAAGTGTAACTACACCTGAAATAGTAGTCGAGGATACACTAACCTAAATTCGCTCATCCAAAGACTTAAGAAATTCTCTCATTCTATCCTTCCAATAAGCATAATTGCTTCTGTCAAAAGATAAAGACATGAAAAGAGACTGACTCATCAATATCAAGTTAGCATCAAGAATCCAATTGAGGCTCTGATACCACTTGAAAGTTACGAGTTTTGCCTCACGACACATAAACGGGGTGGATAGGTATGTGTATACGGAATTTAAATTTGTTAATTAATAACAACAACCAATTACAATTATTAATTTTATCTAGATTAATTCACACACAATACTATCCTAACTTGAATTACGGAAAACCCCTCGCGGGATAAAAACTTCGGGTCCAAGCCATTAGTATCCACTAAAATCGATAAAGACTTCCGACTATTCAGACTAACTAAACTTCAATGCTTTCTGACTTTCTAACTGTAATCACTACGTCTCTTTGGACTGTGTGCTCCTGCACCAGCTCCTGCCTATCCGGAATCATTTATCTCATGTGGATCACCTGAGAACTCATGTTCTACTTCTAGCAAAACTCTGGTCACCTTCCTCGACTTCAGAATTCTGACAGATTATGCGGTAGTTGGGTTTTGGTGTTTGATTATATGGATTTAATGTTTTCAATGATTTTTGTTGAATCAATGGAGATTGAATAATACGTAAGATGTGATAAAAGCAATCTCTCTGATAAAATAATATTCAACTAATCTTTTCACGAAGCGGGGCCTGGGTATATATAGTATTTATGTTTTGGAGTAGCATAGGATAGATAGGACTCTCAAAAAATGTAAATAGTGTTTTATAGTTAGCATAGTCACTCGATCGGTAATTCAACGACATGAGCTCCGCTCAAGCCACAGTATTTTTGTTTTGGATGCTCGAGCAACAACTTGGCGACAAGTTAGTAGAAATTTGGTAACTTTTCTTCTTGTTCCATAATCAAACACAAGGACTCTCAATTCATCTATACAACCTGCCAATTAACTCACTGCTTTTAAAACTCTTTTACAACTTTGTCTAAAGATTTCCAACTACTATAAAACCTAATAGCTTTGAAGCGTGCCAATCATCAATAGAGCTATCAAGATGAAAATGACTTGGTGAAATCAGTGGACCCCCTTTTGGAGAAACATTTTGTGGTAGAAAGCTTGAAAAAGAGGTTGGAAGAGGAAATGGAAGATCATCAGAAGATATGTATTGAAGTGAGGGAGAAGTCATTTGGGAGTTTATAAATCTGGTTGCCAGTGGTTTTTCAAGCTATGTCTGACTATGCTCATGCATGTTTTGATTCTTATGAGTTTCATAGAGCTGTTTTCCCATTACACGGTGGACTACAATTTGTTCATGGAGGAATGTTTTCTTATCATCAAAGTTTGTGCAACTGAAGGGAGAAGATTTTGCTAGCTTGTAGTATACTCCCATTTATAGTTTTCACTTGTGAACTTACCTTTGATTTTAACTTATTTGGTGGCTGGATGACAATGGATTGGGCTTCTCATTTTGGGTTAGGTAGTTTGTGTAAAGTTTCTGTTATCAAGAACACGTGCTTCATTTCTTCCTCGTGATGGTCAATAATGGTCTTTGTAGGCATTGTTGTTACAGTCTATTTTCTTAGATTGCTTCTTGAAGAAGGTTATAAATCAGACTAGATAAACAACAGTTTCAATTGAAGCAAATTCTTTAGTTTCTGAAAATTTTGAGATTCAGTGATTATCTATAAAATAATGTCAAAAGTATAATGAGGAGGTTTATGGCTAACTGGACTTAGGAGCTTGTATTATTTATCACTTTTTGGAGTGTGTGTCACTTTTTTAGTGTTTGTCATTTTCTTTTTTTAATTTTTATCGCTTTTTTAGTAACAAACATCTTAATAAAAAAAATGGTGATAGTTGATTTAAAAAAGTGACATATAACTTAAAAAGTAACATTGAGTATAAAAAGTGACATTATGTCATTTAATTTTATACAATATTTCTTAATTCTTTTTTTCTTGTCACTTTTTTGAAATTTCTGTCATTTTTATAATAAAAGCATTAATTTTTATTAAAAAGTGAAACTTAATTTACACAATATTTTTTACTTTTAAAATATTTTTTATATGATTTTTAAAAGACAATTAATTTTAGGGTTATTTTCATAAGTTTTCCTAATGCCTATCACTAGAGGCTAGCTGGCCCCTCCGACATTACCAGCCCAATGTAGCATGGGCAATGCTATTTGTGTAGCAAGCGAAAGAATAGGAGCAAACAATGGAAGCACATAAATCGAATAAGTTGTTCGGGATCTAACAAAGAATGACTATAAGGGTCTGTTTGATTGCAATAATAAAATTTGGATTAAAAGAAAATGATTCTAGAGAATTGAATTACCTAAAATTTGTTTTACTGAAAATTGTCAATTAATTGTATTTGATTGCTATAATTTTCCACCTGAAAAATATTGAAATTTTGGATCTTTTGATATTTATTTGACTTTATTTTTTATGAAAATTGTTCATTAAAGGGATAAAATTTATTATAATTGGGAATATAATTTGTTTCAATTGTCAAAAAAAAGTGCCTAGGAAACCAAAAACCACCAAAACCATGGAAAACAAATTCAAGGAAAATGGTGTCACGTGAGGTAAAGTAGGAAAACTAATTATCAAAAAAATTTTGGCTATCAAACAGTCAAAAAGGTAAAAAATGAAAAATAATTTCTTATTTTTATGAAAAATTCTTCCTATCAAATAGGCCTCAGGGTAAAGAGGCGCTCACCTTTGACCAAATTGATTTGACTCTAAAGTAAAATGGGGATGGGGGATGGATAATAAATTAACTAAACATTTATTAATTACATATCAAAGCAAAAACATCCACGTGTGTATTGATTTCAGTTAAATAAATTCACTATTTTAATTAGAATAAAAATCCTCAAATTTTGTTTACTTTCGCATCTACGTTCCTAACTTTTTTTCCAACTAATTAGCACATCTTGTCTTTAATGCTAGTTTTTGTCCAAATGTTTTTTTAGCAAGAAAAAGTACATTTTTTGAACTATTATATATCTTGTTTATTTAAAAATAAGCCATTATTTGATGACGATTAAAATCTAAATTGTAATATACAACTTTTCAACCACACATTCCGTCAATTTTTATCAAAATTTACTAAAAAATCTGATTTTAATCCTACCAAACAAGGGTTAAATCTTTTTATTTCCACATAATGATTTCTTTTGTTAATTGATGTGCGAATTACTAGAATGTTGAAGATAAAATTACAATAAAAATAATTGAGGATAAAAATGTAAAAATAAGCAGAAGTTAATCATATTCATTGTAGTTAAAATATAATGCAATTCACAAAAGCTGTAATGATAATATAATCACTTCGATTTTATTATATAGTCATTAAATTGATTTTAAAAAAAAACACACACACGCGCACGCGCACAACAATAACAACAACAACAAAAAAACTACCTTTAATCTTCAACAAACATTAAGGATAAATAAATAATTGAGTAAACCTAGAAATAAATAAACAGCCCTCACTTTTATCCATGTTTAATCATTATTATTTCAAAATTCTTTAATTTTCATACTCATTTTTAACTATATATTTATACAATATTTTGCATGTTGACCTAAAAATTTTTCCTACTTTTTAATGAGGGATTTGGTTAAATAGCTTAGTCAATATTTGTTTTTGGTAAAATGACATCTTTTGTTAAA
>CAIGRK010026474.1:0-11312 GCA_903798315.1 Fraxinus greggii | reverse complement strand
ATTTGTACTTTAGTCCCTAAACTTTCACTGTCTTCCATTTTGGTCCTTTTTCACTTGTTTCTCCTTATTTCCGCTACATCCATCACTTGTCCTGCAAAACATAAATTACATAGAATTAAGCTATATTCAAACATATCAATCAACAATTTTTCATGTTTTGATAGTAAGATAAGTGTGTAAAAATGTACTTATCAGGAAGGTTACTGCATGTTCATCAAGCTGTGGGAATTATTGTATGGTTTGGGAGTCGTGTGGTACTTGAGAGAACCATATGGCTCGTTGAGCTATATGATTTTTATGTCGATTTTTACTTGGAAATTGTTTGCTTTTAGGATACTATACAGTCCGAAATTGGTTTGATTTCTATTATGTACAGCTTGAAAGCCATGCGATATAATTTGGAAGATCACCACATTACTTGTCGAGCCATAGTTTTCGATTTAAAGCTTATTTTTTAGTACATCGCTTGGAAGCCATGTGACTTTTGCTTTCACAAGACAAGTGTGACAGAAAATGCCATAAAAAATGTAGACCATGTAGCTTTTGCTTCCACATGGTAGCACCGTCGTGGCATGCATGCCACTTCATGCCCTTGGTGCATGCACGTACACCAAGTGCATTTACCTCTCGACAACCTGCTAGTGGTAAGTGTATTATTTTTTTTTCAATTTTTTTCGTTTCTTTTATCCTTTTTTGCTACCATACCGTACTATGGAAAATTACCGAAGGCTCGGAGCCAAGCGATACATAGTTGAAAAACTAATTTGGTAAAATCGTGCGGCTTATATATATATGTGTGTGTGTAAAATTATCGGTCCGTTTAGATCATGCAGCATGCTTCATTTAGAGTATTAGTCGGTCGGTAAATATGTCCATCCAAAAAGTTGAGTGCACACATTTGGTTGATGACGTTGGACAAATTTATACATTCATTTTTCATTTCGTTTAGCGTCCAAATTTCATATTTTAAATGATCCATTCTTCAATTCTCAGGCTTGGGTAGACCTCAAGAAGCTTTAAAGATTATGGTAAGATTCTCCCCTTCGTTCTTCAAGTTCTTGCTTTATTTTCGAATGTTTTTGAGTGTTCTTCAAATATATTTTCAAGTTCTTCGATGGTTACATTGATTTTGATTCGGTGTTTCTAGAGTTTAATCCATCGTTGAGTGAAATTACTGGTGAATAGTTGTTTATAAACATAGATTTGAGTGATTTTTGTGATGTTGCGTACGGAATTTCGGCCTAATCTCGGCCAACCAGAGTTGCAAGTAGGTCTAATAGCCTAGGCGAAAACTTCTCAACTATACAAGTTTGGATCGTTCGGACGGGCCAGCACTGGCAGGTTTTATAGAGAACTAAGGATTTGTTCCTCTTATGAGATTGATCCGAAAAGTGTTTTTATTAATAGTGTTCCAACCGATCCAGGTCTTGACGGTGACTACCCTGGACATAGTCTTTATAAATAGAGTCGTCAAAGCATGAGTGATATTATGTTCCCTAATAACATACCAAGCAAACTGACAGAGAATGACTTGATAAGAATTCAAGATGCCTAAGGTATTCTAGCATCCGTTCAGCTCCGTCTACCATGGCCACATGAAATAGTTTCATTGAATGTCCCAGGTTGGATTTTTTCTATGAATTGCCATTTAAAGATGGCTTTTGATGTCCAATTCCTCACATGGTCAGGATGATGTTAAAATATTTTGAAATTGCACCCAGTCAACTCATGCCAACTCTTGGTGATTGCTTTTAGCTCTCCAAGACTTGATTGAGCGACATGATATCTCATTTGGCATGCCAGAACTATTACACGGTTACTTCATAAGGGAGCATGATAGTGAGAGAGGCCAATTTTCTTTAAATGTGAGGAAAAATACTGATCGATTAATAATTAGACTTTCTTCAGAGATAAGGGTTGGAAATGGTTTTACTTTCTCACGTCAGGTGATTTAATTTGGCCGGAGAGTTATCGTTTTCCTACAGTATGGTCACGCGGTGAGTTTGATAGATTATTTCTTTACAATATGTTTTAAGAATTTGAGGTTCTTAATCTATCTTCCTATAGGTCATTGCATCAACTCGTAGCATATTGAATGATTAATCGTGAACAAACATATCTCAACGATTTCAATGATACCTAAAGATCAAAGTGATTGTCAGTTTCTATTGTGTTCAGAGGTCCTATCTTCTAATAGCTTGTAGGATCATACTTTGACAAATTCGAGAGGTATTCCTTTTGACTTTCCAAGACATAAGATCCCTATTATAATGGCAAAGAGAGTTAT
Organism: Fraxinus greggii; assembly: GCA_903798315.1. Taxonomy (NCBI): domain Eukaryota; kingdom Viridiplantae; phylum Streptophyta; class Magnoliopsida; order Lamiales; family Oleaceae; genus Fraxinus; species Fraxinus greggii. The sequence goes on along the minus strand of CAIGRK010026474.1, from coordinate 9,025 downwards.
GTAAATTCTTAGTAATAGTCTAACTTTGAGTGGTCTACTTAATTCAACTAATCGTGGAATTGCTTATCGAATCACATCAAGGGGATAGGATCTCCGTTTGACGCTTTGGAAAGGAGAAAGGCGAAGGCGAAGGCGAAGGAGAAGGAGAAGTTTAAGAAGTTTTCTTTTTTTACGATGTTAGCAAATGATCCTGTCTCATCGAATGTTTTGTTGAGTTAGACCAAGCTGTCTATGCCTATTCCCCGATCATCCGCAAACGTAGTCGTTCTGGGCCATCATTGATAGATGATGATTCAATTTTTCTCACATTTCCTTCCGTTTCTTGTGTGCTTTTTGATCTAGGTGTGGTAGTACTTGGTAAAAGTATTCTATTTCCTGATGACCGGGTTCGTTATGTGCAACTTGGTCAAGTGAAGGCCACCAAGAACACAATGGCTCAGATTTCCTACATATAATATTTTTTGTGCACTTCATTATGGATAACCTAATTGAATGGACCTAACTTGTTTTTATTTTCTCCAGGGATTGCAATGGCCATTTTTCAAAAGAACGAAGACATTAATTAGGCTAGAAAGGTACACTCATTGCAAGATGCATTACATCTTTGTGTAGAGAAGTTAAAAATTTGAAAATAGGGTAAAAAGCGCTGACTTGGTTGCCCAGAAAGCGGTAGATGAGTTGACCGAGTTGGTTAGTAAAAAGCTGGCTTTGAAGGAGTAGCTTACGAACATTAAAGAATATTCGGGGGCTTAGATTGCTTCTTTGGAGGATCATCTGGAAAATTGTCAGCTAGAAGTTGATGTAGCCACTTGAGCCTTGCATATGAGAGATTACAAAAAAGACAAGCATACTAGCTGAGATGCGGATAAAGCAATTGTCGAGTATGCCTAATTGTGTTAAATGCTTGGAATGCCAAAGAGTTGGAAGAACACCCAAAGATAGGGTTGTGTCCGGGGGAGTCGATCATACGGTGCAAATGTAGGTCGGGCTTAAGTCTATATAGTAGCACATTTTCCAAGTGTGCTACTCGACTTGTATTTATTTTGGAAATTATGTATTAGTTAAGTGGGTCTTTCTTATGCAGTATGTATGTATGCATGTATATATGTATGTATGTATTTGAACATAAGGATTATGTAATACGGCTTTACTGTAGTTGTGTGTTAAGATTGCCTAAAAATTCTTGATCAAATGTGGAACTTAAAACTCCATGTAGAGTACAATGAAATTATGCATTAGTTTATGAACATGATGTATAGAAAAAAAATTGAACTTATTGGGACACTTCTGAATTTATCCTTGAAAATAGAGTATACTTACAAACATATTTTTACGAAGGGTTGAATTAGTCTACCATCCAACATGATGTGTAATGTTATTGGTTAGCTCGGAGACTACCATAGTTCGAAGGCAGCTAAGTCTTTATTTGGATCAGTTTGATGGCGATAGTTGGGCTCTTCGTTCGGATGGTTTGATGGCTACTATGGTCATCTACTTCTGGATGGCTTGATGAGAGTCGTGTGGTGATCTTTATCCAGATCGCTTGATAGCAACCGTGTGGTCATTTGCTTCCAAATAGCATGATGGTGATCATGTGGTCATTTGCTTCTAGATGGCCTGATGGGAGTCGTGTGGTGATCTTCATTTAGATGGCTTGATGAATGTCATATGATTATTTGCATAGATAGCTACCATGTGGTCATCTTCATCTCCCAAAGTTCAAGGCTTTCCATATTTTAGCAGATGAGGCAAATCTTGAACATAACGAGTGATACATTTTGTCTCATCTGGTAAATCTCCTAAAGGCAATGAAAAGTTAAGGTTACTGATGGGCTTAAGTTAGTGTTGATCCTGGCTGTGGTAAAAAATTAAAAAGGAAAGTCTCCGTGATGAAGAGGTGGCATGCTCAGCCCCGTTTCATTTGGGCCGCTTGAAACTTTGTCATCAATTTTCCTCAAAGCAAAGAGAGGTTAGGACCATGTCTCGGCTCTCTGATGCCTTAGTCAATACAAATTTTGAATGAAAATGAAAATACAAGAATTGAAAAGAGTTTAGAAGATTTCGAAGTAATATTTGCGAAGATGGATGGCATTCCAACTCCTGTTGATATCTCTGTCGTTCAGGGTGTGTAGCTTGTAGGCTCTTTGTCCAACGACTTTCGTGATTAGGTATGGTTCTTCCAAATTTGCTGCAAGCTTGCCCACACCACTTCCTTAGCGTTCTAGAATACTCTTCGTAGCACCCACTATTCTTCTATAAAGGCTATGGTTCTTACTTTTTGGTTAAAGTGTAGGGCAATCTTTTGTTGATACAAAATAATGTTTTTTTCCCTTCGTTCATCCCCTTGATCTAGCTTGTGACATAATTCAACTTGATTCTGCTCATCTGTCGTCCATTCATACCGAAATGTTAGCATGCCTATTTTCACTGGTATGATTGCTTCCACGCCGTAAACTAATGAGAAGGGGGTTTCGCCGATTGGTGTCTAAATGGTGGTATGATAGGACCAAAGGATTCCAAGTAGCTTGTCTGCCTATTTTCCTGTAGCTTCAGATAGTCTTTGTTTAATGTCCCCATGATAGTCTAGTTGAAAGATTCGGAATGACTATTGACTTGGGAATACTGCTGAGTGTAGAAGTTTTAGCTTGATGTTCCACTCTTTGTAGAAATTTTGAAATCCAGTGCTTTGTAACCCATTGTTAGTGACTATTTCCTTTGGAACTCCAAACCTACATATTACATTTCTCTAGATATATTGGATAACTTCACGATCACCTACCTGCGAGAATGTCTTAGCTTCGATCCACTTCGTAAAATAGTCCATAAATGCTAGCGTGAAGACTCGTTGTCTTGGGGCAGTTGGAAGTTCACTGACGATGTCCATCTCCCATTTCATGAAGGGCCAAGGTAAAATAATGGGGTTAAGTCATTCTGGTAGAAGGTACGATGCATTGGCAAATCGCTGACATCGATGACATTTTTTGACATGGTCAATTGAGTTAGCCCGCATTGTTGGCCAATAGTATCCAATGGAAAGTGCACGACGCGCCAAGCTTCGGGCTCTGAGTGATTGCCACATTCCCTTTCATGGAGTTTAGCCAGGACATATTCGACCTCAATGTTGCCAATGCATCGGAGGTAGGGTCCAAAGAAAGATCTCTTATACCACTTACTATCTATAATGTAGAATTTGGCAGCCTTAGTCCTTGGTTTGTCGAGCTTCAATCTTGTCTGATGGTAGGTCATCAATTTGGAGGCATCTAATAATCGATATCATCCAAGGTTGGTCTTCCATTGAATGGAAACTTTTGGTTTCAACTAGTTTTTGAATCGCTGGCCATTGTAAATAAGTCATCGAGATGGCCTTGCTTTATCTTGTGATCATTCCTGCTCTATAGCTAGCTAGCTCGTCCGTTTGGACATTTTCGGTCCGTGAAACTTGTGATTTGGAACTCATCGAACTTTCTATGGAGATATTTGACTAACTCTAGGTAAGATGTCATTTTTGTGTCTTTGGCTAGGAATGTGCCTTTGATTTGGTTTACAATAAGCTGAGAGTCACTGCGAACATTTATTCGAATGACTCCTATTTCATTTGCTAAGATCAGTCCGACAATAAGTGCTTCATATTTCGACTTATTATTAGTTGCCTTAAATTCACACCTGACTGACTGTTCTATGTCATCCCCTTCAGGTGATGTTAAGATGATGCCGAGGCCTACATCATTGATGTTGCTTGACCCGTCCACCAGGAGCATCATGTACCTATCATCAATCTGTCCATCAAGCAAAGAAGTTCCTTTTGGGCTAGGTCCTAAGAGTTAGGAGTAAAATCTAAATCTTCAAGTACCTAAGATTTTAGGGCGGTAAGGGGTATATCATATTCACTCAATATGCCCATTTGGTTAGTCATCCAGATAACTCATTTGTGAAGTATCTGCTTCAGCGGAGAGAAGGTTACAACAACTACTAAGTGGCTCTGGAAGTAGGTCCTTAGCTTTCGCGCTGCATTGATGAGTGACATAGCTTATTTCTCCAATTGGCTATAGTGGGTTTCTGCATCTAGTAATACCTTGCTGACATAGTAAATGGGGAATTACTTTCCTTTTTCTTCACTAACTAAGAGTACACCGACAATAGTCTTCGATACCACTAAGTACATGTAGAGTTGTTTTCCATCCTTTGGTTTTGACAAGAGCAGATGTGAAGCTAAGTTTTGTTTGAGTTACTGAAGCATTTTTTCACATGCTGGAGTTCATTCGAAAGCTTTATTTTTTCTTAATATATTGTAGAATTCCTGGCATTTCTCGAAAGATCGAGAGATGAAGCTTTTAAGAACTGCAAGTCTTCCAGTAAACCTTTGAACTTCCTTGATGCAAGTTGGAAATGGAATGTTATTGATTTATTGGATCTTGGTCACTTGGGCGTATCAGAATCTGGTTGTAATCGGAAAAAGGCATCCATAAAGCTTAGAAGTTCATATCCAGCCATCGCGTCGACCATCATGTCGTTATGTGGCATATGAAAGCTATCCTTCGGGCAGGCTTTGTTCAAAGTCTAGCAGACTTTCCACTTACCATTTTTCATTTTTACTATGACAATATTAGCAAGCCAGGTAGTAGACTACTCATATGAAGCCAACTTCTATGATTTTTTGCACCTCTTATTTAATGTTACGATTTCGTTGAGCAAGAATCTTCTTCACTTCTATTTGATCGAAATGTGCTGGGGGCCATTATTTAATTTATGCATCATTATCTCTAGGTCAACATGGTCATGTTCATGTGAGACCTAGCGAAGCAGTCATGGTGTTCCATGTGAAACTTGATGAGGCGTTGCCTAAGTTCTGGTTCTACCCTTGCCCCAACTTGAGTTTTGCGTTCCAACAAGTTAAGGTGGATCTGTATTTCGTCTAGCTCTTCCATATTCGGACAGTCTAGGGTGGTAGGTTGGGATTACTACAAATTTTGGTCGCAATATCTACAATCTCATTGGTCACCAAGAATCTCCTTTACTCCCCATTTGGTAAGAAAACGGAGTACTTGATGAAATTTTGATGGTACAGCTTTCATTTCATATATCCAGGACCTTTCTAGGATAATATTATATGTTAAAGGCTATCCATAATGAGGAATCTGGTGTAGAGGTTAACTCTTTCTGCATAAACAGATAACATGATTTTACCTAAAGTGTTCTTTTGTCCACCACTAAAACTATTAGCACTGTCATTTGACGTGTAATGTTTTCTTCTAGAATTCCCATGACCTTGGTGGTTTCCAAGAAAAGTATGTTTACACTGTTGCCATTGTCTATCAATTTGCACTTGATCAAGCCATTGGCTATGTTTAAAGTATGAACAAAGTATCTTGGTGTGGATTAAGTAGCTGCCTATCCTCAGTGGTTGTAAAGCTGATGATCTATGGTGAATCTTGCTCGCTCGCTTGGCTTAGATTCTGGCACAAATGAGTTGTTTGATGCACATGTCTTCGTACCCCTGCCCTTGTTATCCTTCTAACTTTCTACCCACCGATAATGAAGTTAATAGTTCGTCATGTGTCGACGGGACCATTGAAACAGAACATTACTTACCATGTGGTTGTTGTTGCTGTCGGCGATGTTTTCTTTTCCTTTTTCGATCAGAAGTTCTGTTAAAATTCCTTGTTTCAATAGCTCTACCACTTTCAACGATAGGACAATGCAATCATCTGTTCGGTGGCCATGGTCTGCTTGAAACTCACACCACATACTCTTGTCACGTTGGCCACTAGAGCTTTTCATCTTTTCGAGCCAATTCACTATACTACACATCCTCTTTAGCACCACGATTAGGTCTGCTAGCCCAATAGAGAGGTTATATTCAGGGATCCCAACCTTTGTCCTTACGGAAGGGTGATCAAATGGTCCAGGTAGTTCTCTATGCTTGGTGTTCCTTTTGTCTAGAGGAGAATTAGTATTTGAAGGCCGTGTCTCCGCCCTATTTTGTCAACACGGCTCTTCTATTGGGGGTTGACATCTAGTGAAATTAAAGTTAGCATTGTCATCTTCCCATTTAATTTAGGCCCAAGCTTTAGCTAAGATATCCTCCATTGTACTACATGATTACTTGGTCAATTCCTTATGCAAATCAGTGTCTGGGAGGAGCCCTTTTTGAAAAGCGAAAACAGCAATTTTTCGGTTATAGCTAGGAATAGGAACTTTTTTCGGATTGAACCGTCCGAAAAATTCACGAAGTGATTTGTTTCCTCTCTACACTATGTGATTGAGGTCATCGGACCACTTCTCAAGTTTTATGTTGCTTGCAAATTGTTCAACAAAAGTACCAATTAGTTGTGCAAATGATGATATAGAATTATTAGGAAGGTTTGTATACAATTGTAGGGCTGACTCCCCAAGATTAGAGCTGACCCCCTTACACATGCAGGCCTTGGTAATGTCTCTCGGTATAGCAGCGGTAAACATTCTCTACCTGTATTGAGCTATATCATCTTCCGGATCGGCCATCCCATCATAAAGCTTCATATTAGGGAAGCTAAATTTTTAGGCATTACCACTCTCTCAATTTCATTAACAAAGGAAAAGCCGGTGAAACAACTGGCCGTGCTCTTTCTGATTGGTGCAAGCATGATAGGGATATGTTGAACCATGGCTTCAATCGTCGCTAACTTTTGTGCAAACTCTGGAACATACCCGTTGGTAGGCTGTGGTTGTACATCTTTCGACCTGTTCGACGGTGTGGCAAATTAAACATTTGAATCAATGGTCTTAAGTCCATTTTGGTCGAGTTAAGGCATCATCCTAAATGGAGTTTGGGAATGGGATGGATGTACCAAAGTTGGATCGGATGCCATGATTCCAATTTTTCTTAGAGTTCTTGATTCACCACATGGATGGTAGCAATCTCTTTTTCTAGCCTCTCCAATTTTCATGAATTCTACTTTGTTAACTCGATGAGTTGGGCTAGCTATGTAGTTACTTTGCTATATGGGATGATATGTTGAGAGTACGTAGAGGCAAAATGAACAATACTTGACTGAACAATGGTTGGTTGGATCGGGTAGGCCGACTGGATAGTTGTTGGCATAATGGTTGTTTCGTGGACGGGACCGGCAACAGGATAGTGAATGGTAGAACAATGGTATAGCTTGGGTCATCTCCTTGTTGCCTTCTACTTTCACCTACTGATCATTTGTTTCATTTCTTAACGAGTTGCTTCATCTAGAGCATAATCAATGGAGCCATCCATGCGGTGGATTTCAGAGTTCTAGACATGGTAATAGTGGTGATTGATAAATAACAGTCCCAAAAGTTCCACTTTTAAGAATGATTGCTAGGGTCCATGGTGGACACCAAATTGTAGATGGTAGATTCTACAATTGAGGATGTCATGTTTATAACCGATAAAACTGGCCTTAAGTTGAGAGGTTATGTAGACTCAGATTTTGCTGGAAATACGGATAACAAAAAGTCAACCACTGCATATTACTATGTGATAAATAATAATTGCATTAGTTGGAAATTACAACTTCAAAAATTGGTTGCCTTATCCTCCACTGAGGCTGAATACATTGCTGCTACAGAGGTAGTGAAAGAAGAACTTCAACTGATAGGTTCACTAAATGAATTAAAACTTATAGAAAGTCGGGTGGAGTTGTGTTCTGATAACCAAAGTGCCATTTTCTTAAGTAGAAACCTAGTTTTTCATGATAGAACTAAACATATAGATGTTAAATTTCATTTCATTGGAGATATAGTTGAAAATGTGATATAAAGCTGGTCAAAATTCCTACTAAAATAAATCATGTTGATGCAAGTACAAAGGTAATCCCCATTAGTAAATTTTTTGATTCTTCAATATTGTTGAATCTTGGAGTTTTCTAACACTTTGATTTNCATGATAGAACTAAACATATAGATGTTAAATTTCATTTCATTGGAGATATAGTTGAAAATGTGATATAAAGCTGGTCAAAATTCCTACTAAAATAAATCATGTTGATGCAAGTACAAAGGTAATCCCCATTAGTAAATTTTTTGATTCTTCAATATTGTTGAATCTTGGAGTTTTCTAACACTTTGATTTTAACAAGTACCAAGAGCAAATGGAGTTAGTCCTTTGTTTGAATCCATTTAGCTATGGTCTCAAATTCAGCAAGGCGGAGATTGTAAAAATGGGGTGCTGCAATTGTGAGCCCAAGTCTGCCAATAATGGTCCAGTTAACTTAAACCCGGCCCAATTATTTGAAAGTTCTAGAATTATTGCCTTTCTTAATTAAGGCATTTTTGTTGGATGATCGACATCTGGCAAATGGATAACCATTGGATCAACACTGATTGGCTATCTCATATAAATTGGAAGCTGATTTTCTGGGAAAATCAATCAACTTCTGTGTTAACCCTAGTTATCTCATTCTCTCTCGACTGCGATATTCTTTTGTATAAATACTCTGTAAATTTCCGAGTGAAATCATATTAGTGTGAAAGAGAGAGTTTAGATCAATATTTTAGTGAGATTGTGTTGTAACTTTTGAGGGTTGTTTGTGTTTGAGGAAGAACACTTCTTCTGTAATTCTGTTCCTTGCCTGATTTTAGGCTATTCTAGTGGATTCGAACAATATCCTTTTTTATTAAAGGAGGATGGAACTTTCGAGATTTTATTAATATGTGCTCACTTGTGGTGGAGGAAAATCGTGGTTACATGACAATAATGAAAGTATTAAATGAGGAAGTACTACTTCCCTTACAGTAAAAAAATGTTGAAGGTTAAAGCAGTAAACAAGGAAGGACTATTTCCTTTACAATAAGAACTAATGCAAATTAAGGCAAAATTAAGAAATGAAGTAAAAATAAAAATTAAACTTTGGCACTGGGCAATCCATGTCTGTCAATTTGTGCTAGTGCCCTAATATGTCGTGGTAGGTCATGTAGTCCATATATCTGATAACATCGATGATCACAACCCTCCGCAGCAAGAGTATCTGCAACCGGTTTACTTCTATGTAAATGTAAGAAACTGCATCTCTCGAAG
>CAIGRK010026339.1:0-14431 GCA_903798315.1 Fraxinus greggii | reverse complement strand
AAAAAATAGTTGGTCTCAAAATTGTAAAATTTTTGTTCTCCTATCACATGTGTTTGCATCATTATACACGTACATATTTTTTTTACTCATTCATCTTTGTGTATGATATGCTTATTATTTGTTTTTCCTTTGTTATTCGTGACAAAATGGATTAGATATGTGTATTTATTTCAGGAAGTTGATTATATGAGTTAGGGAGAGAATTTTAAAATTCACTCGGGGGACGGGGGAGACATTTGATAAATTTGTTGGAATTTTATTATTGATATAGTGTTGTATTTTGTCTATATTGATATAAAATTTTATGGTTTATTTCTAAATTTATAATTCACGTGACATTACATGCTTTAATATTACACGTATGTAATTTTGGTTTTGATAATTTCCTCTTACTTTTCACGTGGTACTATAGTTTTCATGTGTTTCAAAAAACAAGTTGGGATTGGAAAAAAATTTCAAAAAGTTCATTTTTGAGTAGTTGTGGACTTCTTGATTTTGAATAAATGAATTTGTCACGAAATGTCAAAGGGGGAGATTGTTAAGTCCAAATTATAATTGACAATTTTCTTAATCAAAATCAAGTCATAGTTGAATTGTATTAGGAGTTTATTGAGTTATAATTAAAGTCAAAATATAAGTTATTGTGTCCTAATCAAAGACAAAAGAGTTGGGGTTGGTAGCATAGTTCTTGAAGAAGTCCAAGATGTCCAAGAAGATTACATATGATCAAGGAAATACAATTAGAAGTCTAAAAAGTTTTAGATCTGCACAAGTTATGTTCCAAATTCTCAATCGCAACTTGCAACACATTTTTCACATAAAAAATATTGAAATTTGGATAAGGCTATATCTAGAAGAATTGTATCCATTTGAGTTAGTTTTTCAACACATTTTGAATCAACTCAATCGAATATCGGGAGAGAATGTTATGATAAAAATACTGATAACTGCTCAATTGTCGCTTGCCTATCGCTGGCGTGTTGCTCGAGCTACTTGGTTATTCGAAGAACAGTAACATTTTATTTTCAAACTGATTTTGAGTTTATTTTCATCCCAAACACTACCCATTATAAGTATACACTCTATGGGACGTCCAAAGTATGTTGAATTATATTTATTCCATAAAGATCAATTTCTTGATGATCCAAAACGTTCATTAATTCCATGATTCAACCACCACATATTACTTGATCCATAATTTTTTTCGAAACATATTTTGTTGATCGAGTCATATTATTTCATATTAAACAATAGATCAAAACACAAAAGATCTTTTGATCAAACACCAAATTACCTAATCCACCGGAGATAAATCGATACCAAGAATCGGGAGATGTTGCAGAAGTACAAATTCAGGAAGACTAAGGTGAGGTATCAGGAGTCAGGATTTGGCGTCAGAAGCATGCAGTCCGAGGGCTAATATATAAATCAAGGAGTCAGAATTTATTTTGAAGGAGCACACCTCCAGTAGGATCAATGAAGACAGTAGAATCGAGGTCAAAAGTTCTATACGGTAGACAAGTCTCAACCGTATTGTAAGTTTGTTTCGATTTATATTGGATTACTGACGGCAAAGTGCCCGAAATTTTTACCCAGTTTAAGTTTCTTCGTGATCTTCTTTGATGTTCTTTATTACTTTAATTATTGGTTGTAGTATTCAAATTTACGATAAATTGACTTATTTAATCTAATCATTTAGAAACAATTAAAAAATAACTTGTTGTTTTTAATTGTGTAATTATGTACGTGGATCTAAATAGTTTAAAACTTTTTATAACGGACAATCATGATTTTTCTCTCTTTTCTTGGAAACAAGTAATATTTAAGAAACCTTATATGTGACGGTGATATTGTGACGAGACAATATTGTAAATGTAAGTACTTTAAGACGCTACCCTTTTGATATCTATAGACCATGAATTTGCAAGTCAATGTTAATTTATATAACCCTCCTCTCATAGTTTCAAAATTAAATTTTTGGTGGATTGTGATATTGAAATATGTGGTTGAAAAGTTATAGAACTTATAAAAGATGTGATTAATATTGATTATTTGACTTTAATTTAAATTAAAATCTGATTTTAATTTAAAACAAACATGGCCTAAATATTATTTTTGCTTAAATAAAGACGTTTTCCCCCAAGAAATTAGATTCTGATTATTCCTGGCAAATAAGCTTAGAGGATTGTTTGTTTGTCACCATTAATATACTGTTATGTGGCCTTATCATCCTCTCTCATCCGTTTCGTGTTTAAAGTCCCGAGGTACAGCTCACTCACCGTAAACCACCGCATTATCTCTCTCTAAGTGGCGGCTACTGACCTCACTCCACCAGCTCGACGCCCAATCTAATCTCAGCCATGCTTCTTAATTCCGTCTAGTTCCCTCTTATTATCTCATAAAAAATCCATCAATGGCTCCACAAATAGTAGTAGAATTAGGTAGAATCAATCTAATCCCGCTCTCTCTCACCTCTACATGTTCTTGTCACTCTCACTGTCACCAACGGCCCTTCACTTCTAGAACTCTCAATCTTAGCCGACCCGATTACCGCGGTATGAGATTTGGGTTAATATTTGATAGTAATGGCCCTCGAGGGGTATTTAGAATTCCGCGAGGTACTTTGGTCAAACTCAAACACCAACGGTTGATCACCGCCGTGGCCAAAGCAGAGCAGCCGGAGCGAATTGACGACTTAGAAAAAATCGATGAGGTAATATCTAATATTGCAAAATGCCATAATATTTGCCTATTCCCCCTTAATTTTTAAGATTTCGGCATTGAGCTTTATGTGTTCAGTCATTATTGTGTTCTACTTAGATGTAAATACTGTCGGAAAGAAAAAGTTATGCTCAATTTTGGAAGTTAACGAGTGATTTGGAAGATGTTTGTTTCTCTGAATTGCTGTAGACTAGTAAAACTCAGCTGGAGTGTAAATAGGAGAAAATAAAAAGTAATGGACATTATAGACAAATGTGGATTTCACTTTTAAATTTTTATACATATTTCTTCTCATTGTTAACTGAAAAGTAGAATTATGCGCCCCCAATATGCCACACTTCTTCCATGAACTATATACTACATTAAGGCGAATCAGGCTTTGACAGTGTGCTTCTGGATCAGAGTGAAATAAAAAACTCGAGGGCTTTTTTTGAAGGTATAATTATTGTTATTCTTGTATCCATTTTGGAATTCCGCATTTTTTTGCACCAATCAATTAGAATCATCAGTCCATACTTGTTTGAATCAGACATGATCTGACTGTTCAGACTGCATACATTAGAGAAGCACTTCATCTGTTTGATGTGCCTAGTTACTATATCCAATCGGTCATATCCTTTAATCACATGCATCCAATCATCACAACCACCAATTGCATCGATTTAGCTCTCCAGTTGATGGTTTGACTTCTAATGTAAGCACAATTTGCTTCCTTAATGCCATGTTACTTTGACTTTCCACGTCGCTGCTCGTGCTCACAATCTGTGACTTTCCAACATGTTAGTGCCTCAAAAATTATCAGTAGGAGAACTTAAAGGCTCCTTGGCTTCTCTGCACAATTGGTACGTGCAAAGTACAAAGTGTGCTTCTGAGGAACGCAATGTGTCCTTTATGACGTCTGTGGGTGTGGGTAGAAGTAGCTCTAAATTGCTAGAGAAAGGAAGACAATTGTTTATATACAAAATATCGTTCCTCCAATTTTCTGCAAGGAACATACTCGCTTAAAGAAAAAGGAGACTCATAATACAATGGTACTTGGACACTTATATGATCACCAATATTTGTTTTATTGTTTAATGATAACATTAATCCCCTTGTGTGATATATAATTTGTACTCACTAACTCATTAATCAAGCATGTCCACTAATTAATGGCACACCAACCTTTGATAGCTTAGAATAACTGCATAGTTACTACAGTGGCACACCAATATATGAAGGTTTTGAGCTTACTAGTATCATTGTTAATGCTGCTTTTTTTCCTATGGATTTTAAAATTCATATATGTATTTGTGTGACTGTTTTATAAGATAAGGTAAAGTTCTTATGTTTAATTTTAAGACTGAAAATCTGGTTCAGAATTCTATGCTACCATTGGCTCTATATAACTATTTAGAAGTCAAGAAATTCATTTAAACCATTTGAGCTTTCTCGGGCTGTTAACTTCTAAGAATGAAAAAGATGTGTATCATTTTTCAATATTGCAAATCTCAATGTCAGACATCAATATGTTCTGTGTGCACATTAACCTGTGAGTAACTATCTATCTTACGTACATTTACTTATGCATTTATCATCTTTCTTTTGTTGAATAAATTGTAATACAAAAACATGAACAAATGGGAAGTACTGCATGCATTAGGATGACAACATAATTATTTTTAATTCCCGAGATATATCAACAAAACAAGGCCCAGGCTATGAATCCTTGTGCTGTTCAGAGTAAATAGTATTGTAGATTCTGTTGTTGACATACGGATCATACATGAGTAAAATCGGCAAAATACTCTCTCTTTGATGAAAACCATTGATTGAGGATTCCTCAATGTTCATCTTACAATGTTTAAGAAGTATGATCCCCTTTAATGTTATTCAGATGAATTACAACTGGACCACTGAGATGGATATGTTGTAGGAAGTAAACGAAGGTACTCAAATATCTGTGGAGGAGAATTCAGATTCAGATCATCAACAGAAAGCGAGTCAGTTGAAGAAAAGGGTTATCTTTGGGCTTGGCATTGGAGTTTCTGCTGGAGGAGTAGTGTTGGCTGGAGGATGGGTTTTCACAATGATTCTTGCAGTGGCAGTATTTGTTGGTGCCAGGGAATACTTTGAACTGGTCAGAAGCCGTGGAATTGCTACTGGAATGACCCCTCCTCCTCGATATGTATCACGAGTTTGCTCTGTTATCTGTGCTCTAATGCCTATACTCACACTGTAAGAGTAGTTGACAATCTTTTGGTTTTTTTGTGCACTTCATTTTGTAACTTGTATGGACCACAGCATTAGACTTTCTGCGCATGGGCTGAATGTACCGTCCTACACTAAAATTGCTATTGGGTATTGGCAGTCTATGAAGCGTGGAAATGAACATGCTGACACGCCACGATGACATAGGAGACACATTGGCTAAAATAATATAAAATTATGAACCCTTATTCTCTCCTTCAGAATATCAAAAGTTATTGTGATTAATAAAAGAAAATGACTTCGCTCTTCACTGCTACACTGTTAAATTGCTGCATGCCGGGAAGGGCACGAAATGACTAAAGCAAGAAGGAAGAAAGCTTTCTATCTGTTAATGAGAGATGGAAAGTCATGAAAGCAACAGGAACTTGGATAGGGCGAGGGATTGGTCAACAATGAACTAGAAAGTGTCTTAATCTAGCTGAAATGCTGTAACTCAGACTCATTTAAGAGCTAGCTGAGAATAGCCTGGTAACAAGCCCATAAAATGGCTGAAAATAGCAATAAAGCAGCTCCCTTTTTATATCTCCTATTGCCCATGACATATTTCTTTTTCTCCTTCTTTCCTCTCTCTCGAGACCAGTCATCTCTTTTGTCTCCCTTCTGCTTTTTTTTCATTTCCCTTTTTGGCCTAATTTTTGTATCTTCTCCTCAGTCGACCTTCATATCTCCTGTTGCATCTAGAAGCATCAACTTTCTCTAGAGCCAACATTGACTTAAATAAACTCGAGGATGTTATTGAGTAGGAGGAGTTAGTAATAGGTACATCCAAATCTTTGTCAACAATAGGTAATGCCCTAGAGGTTAATGTAATAACTTGATCCATTACCCGAATGTTGCAGCTAGTTTGAAATATGATATTTCCCATTGTTGGTCTATTTCAATTTTCTATTGGCCATTGTGTCTTAATCGTTTTGGTCTTTTCCATCTTTTTCCATCATTGCTTCCCTTAAGTGGCAAATGGTGTGAATGCAGCTGGTTTCATTTGTATTCCATTCTTGTATTCTGCAATTTAGCGAAACACTTTAATAATTAGCATTTTCCTAATTTTATATTTCAACATTTGCCAAATGATGCTTGCTGTGTTGTCAACGTGTTTGGGTTGTGTCTCCCAGTGCGTTGGAAATTCAAATATAATATAAAAAAGGACATCCCATGTGGTGTGTCATATAATATTTCCATGTGTCCGAGGCACGTCTGGTCGATACTTCTCGAACACCAGCACTCCACTCTGTTCTTCTAGTAGTTGTCATTTGGACACAACTTTCAGCACGATTAAGCTTGATTTCCTTCATAAATCTGCATTTATTCATGTTGCAAGATAGTAATTGAATTTTCCGGCTGTGTCCATTCAAATTTTTTATTAAACGTGAATAATCAATATAGGGGCATTAAGATATATGAATGCTTGAGATCTTGGTGGGGGGTGGGGTTGGAGGGAGGTTAACGACCTTTGCTGGAAGAAGAAAAAAGTTTCTACAAGTCTCATGAGATTTCACGAAGAGTAAATCTGCACTTATCTTTCGAGTTTTCATCATGAATATAGGTTTGCTTCTTTCGAACATACATTTCTGAATTGCTATTGGGTCCTACATCCATTCTCAAAAAGAATTTAGTATCAATTGCATTATACATTATGATGTGTTTCCTTGACTTTATTAAATTACGTTTATTTTTTTTTTTTCTGGTGGAGGTGGGGGACTCTTCAGCTCCATCTCTTTTACTTTTCTTCCTCGGATGGCCTTTTAGAGTTTCTATTTATATTTTAATCTCAGTTATTGGTATATGGGGATGTTTCTACTTTCCAAGTTGAATGATCTGGAATTTAGCAAACGTATCTTGTGATATTTTCTCCTTGTTATTGCTCAGAAATCTAATCTATTTTTGTATTCTTTAATTCTAAAATGTATACTAGTTCATAAGGAAGGCTTTTGACATGGTTGTTGTTGCTAAAAGCTTAATAAAAATGACATGCTGTAGGTGCTGAGGCTTTATCAAGTTTCTATCTCTGATGTGTCTAAGTGTTTGCAGCACAGTAATACACATGATAACCTGTTTATGCATTGTGGTATTGCAATAAAGTTATGGAGAAGGTTTGTTATGATGTCGAAGGGGCTATCGTATTTCTTAGTGCTTTTGATATGAAAATTCTCCAAGTTTAGAGGTATTGGAAAGGACGAGGATGACAGTATACTCTAGGCAAGGGAAAGTTTAATACGTGCATTTGCTTTTTATTTGAATGAGAAGAAATTTGAGGATATTTTTTTGGCTCGTTTTCTTTCCAATAATTCGTTATGGGATTGAATGCTTATCTAGTCTTATCAAGGGGCTAATGCTTCAGGCATCTTTTTGTGAAACAACTAAAATGGATCTAGCCCAAAGGATCTTTTTCATTCATGTCCCCTTTCTTCACTTTTCCTCTTTTTGAAGATTTTATCAGTTTTCTCATGTCCTTTTCTTCTTGGAAAAATAATTTTTCGATGTAAATGGAGCAAGATAAAAATAGGAAAAGTACACGGCGCTACTTATAAAATTGTGGAGAAAATTTTGTTAAATCAAAAACTTAGAAGTGGGCATTTATGTAAAAATATATACAGTACCTGACTAGAGTTCTTGAGCATTTCGCTTTATTGAAATTTCCACTTGTCCAATACGAGTGAAATAACTATTTATGGACTTCGCTGTGAATTTTGCTTTTCTCCTTGATTCATGCAACAAAATTAGTAGAATATCTGAACTGTTAGTAGAAAAGTTCCAATGGAAGATTTAACTTCCTTGTCCTCTAGTTTCCTTTTCTTTTAATAGAACATATTATGGTAAGTCTTTATATGGCAATTTATAGTTAGTACTCATAGGGCAGATTATGGTAGGTAGTTATAATTGTCCTTTTATGGTTGTTTGTATCCCTATGAATGGGCCAAATCGCTTTGTAATTCAAAGAGAAAGAAGACTGACAATTTTCTATTCCTCTTTGTATTTTGTCTCAGTAACTTTTACTGTAAAGTTTCTAACGGATTCTGTAGCTGATTTTTGGTGGTTGCCATTATGTTAGATACTTCGGGAATATTGATGTATCTGTGACGTCTGCGGCTTTTGTTGTTGCCATGGCCCTGCTTCTGCAAAGGGGGAATCCTCGTTTCGCTCAACTCAGTAGTACCATGTTTGGACTATTTTACTGTGGGTATCTTCCTTGTTTCTGGGTTAAGCTGCGATGTGGTTTAGCAGCTCCTGCACTAAATACCCGTAAGTATCCTTTTTGTTTTGTTTTGTTAAGGTTTTTTTTTTTTTTACTTTAAAGTACTTGTTGTAAATATAGCCTGTCTTTGTTATTTGTACTTTCTAGCTGATAACTTTTTCATTTTATGGCCAGGTGTCCTTGCACATCAAGGATGTATCTCATTTTAATTTGTTTAATTAAGCCTGGTGCTTTTACTAGCTTATCCTATTTGATCTGTGCAAGTTAATTGAGCTGGGAAGGAGTCTGTAAATGGTAATTATAGCAAAAGAAAAACTACATATCAAATGGCAAAAAATTGTTATTAGACTATATTTCACCACTTCAGATAAGTGGATATGTTTGATGTTCATGCCAGCCAACGCTTGCTTTTTTCTGCTGTTACACAAAGTGCCAGAGTTCATGGAATTGTGTTTGGAGTTTAGACTTAATAATTGGGTAAATATATCACAAATTGTGGAGAAGTACTTTTGAAATGAAAATACCTGTCTTGAGAGGACTACAGGACAGTTTTCGAAAACAGAATAGAAAAACGAGTAAAATGGGGAAGGAAAAAAATTGTAGTCACGGAAAAGATTAAAAATTACACTGACATACACATGGATCAGAATATCTAGCTCAGCTGAACTTTCATCTTGATGAAACATGGTCCTATACACAATCTGCAGTATTGTTTTCCTTCTACGGTTCACTTGCTCAAATTGACATTATGTTTGAGAGAAATTTGCCTGATTTTGTTGATCTATTCCGGAAAATGAGCCTTTGGGACTAACATTGAGGAAGAATAGAGAATGTGTAAGTGTTGTTCTAAAGCTTGATAGTTTATGCTCTGTTCCATTTGGTTCTGGAAGGAGAAAGGTATTGCAGTGTTGTGTGTTAGTACAATATTATGATGTATATGCCATGGAGCATCTGGTTGGTCATAGTACTGTTGGTTGTTTACATACCTTCTTGATAATGGTGATCTTCAGACTAATAGATAATGCTAGTCTTCAGAACGCTTCCCGAAAATAAAGTATCGATGAAATCAATGGATAACTCTGGCGCACCATATAGACAGTTTCTATCTCATTGAAAAAGTAAGGAACAAAAAATGGAAGTAAATGAACATAAGAGCAGAAGAAACTCCTAGACCTATGCAGTACTATTTCAAATGCTAATCAGAACTCTTGAAGCATATTTTCAGTTTTTTACGACTCAACTCATTGCTGTGTAGATAGTGCATGATTCTATTAAATTCTGCTTGAAATTTTGATTGCCTTTTTGTTCAAGAATATAAGCCTAAAGCATTGGGTGTTTAGAAGTAACCTAATGATGCAACACTTATGCTAGACACAAGTGAAATATTTTGAGTCAAAGCACGATTAATGAAATTCTGGTGAAGTTTGTCTAATCTAAAATTTTGAAGATATTTTGAATCTTCACAACTGCCTGAAAAGACGGTCCTCTTTTCTGTAGATCAGCATATGGTGAAACCTATTGTTTTATGTTTCAATATTAGAAATATCAGCAAAAACTTAAATTGGTGTTGCCGCCACTACATTGGCCAAGTTCTGATGGGAGCCTATGTTTGGCAGGTGTGGTAGCATCTTGGCCTGTTCTTCTTGGTGGCCAAACTCAGTGGACAGTGGGTCTTGTGGCAACCTTGATTTCAGTTAGCAGTATTATTGCAGCAGATACATGCGCTTATATTTGGGGAAAGGTACCATAAATATTTTTTCTCCTATACAGTTAGTTTTGCATCATCATCTCTTTAAGGAAAAACAGTGAAAAACTGAATTTGACCGGCCAGATATGTGTGAATTAATACCACATTTAATAGGAGAAAAGTTTTAAGGCATTGTTCTTTCCCCTCAAAGGTACAAGGGAAAATTCTAGTTTCACGGTAGTGTTTATCTGCCTTTTCAACCTGACTTGTGTAAATATCTAATGAACGCTTCTCTCTCTGACTTGTTGGACATGAGCAAAATTTTTCAGAACCCAATCTTATTTAATTCTAATTTGTACCCCATGACGTTCAGCTAGTAAAATTGATCTTTTATGTTCCTTTTCAGGCATAATTTTGTCCTTCATTTCATATCTATATTGTCTTGGTTCATAAATATCAATAGGAAGTAGCGTATCTATTTCAGTTACTTTTGTACTTCTTAATGGCAATTAACTCCCGTAACTTCCTTATTTCATGTTTCAACCCGTGTTTGTGATCATATAACAAATCTAGATGACTATTTTGTGGATATATGAGCCCTCGTACGAATTCAAGTGCAGGCTTTTGGTCGGACACCTCTGGTCATTATTTCATGTTTCAACCCGTGTTTGTGATCATATAACAAATCTAGATGACTATTTTGTGGATATATGAGCCCTTATACGAATTCAAGTGCAGGCTTTTGGTCGGACACCTCTGACCAGTATTAGCCCAAAAAAGACATGGGAGGGAGCTCTTGCAGGACTAGGTGGTTGTATAGCGACCTCTATTATATTGGCGAAGACCCTAAGCTGGCCTACATCTGTCCTGAGGTACAAAGTTTTGTTTCCGTGTTTTCACGTCATAGTCCAGCATCCCATCTGGGTTTCCTTTTCTTCTTCTGTTCCTAATTCGAGTTACATTTTTCATTATAGAAGAATGAAATAATAATGTGTTTCTAGCTGTTAAATTTGAAAACTTCTTCTTTGGAAGCTTCCATTTGCATCAATTTATATAGTTCTCTTGGATGGTTGGCAGTGCTGTAGCATTTGGGTTTCTGAACTACTTTGGGTCTCTTTTCGGTGACCTGACGGAATCCATGATCAAGCGTGATGCGGGGGTCAAAGATTCAGGATCCCTCATACCCGGACATGGTAATGTCTACATATCTTAATCACTTTTTATGTGTCATGTAGCAGGCTTGAATCCTGTTCTTACCTGGGTCAAGTTGCAGGTTTCACCCCTTATCCTAGGTCACATGCCTACACTTACCCTGATTGGTCACAATTTCCTTTTGACTATTTTGGAATGGCAATATCCAATAGAACATATGATGACTCAAATTACCTACGATTGGAGTAGAGAACGCCTGGCTGAGATTCACTAATTGTTCATCAACACCACACTTTTGTAGTTTTGCGCTTTCTGGACATATATGAAATGACTATGTGCTCATGCTTGGTCCACTTTATATAAGGAATTAATCAAACAATAGTAGTTTTACCAAAAGAATTTATATCCACTATCCAGTAATAAACCGAACATATGAACAATTTGGATCTGTACACTGGATTCTAATTAGATGGCCATATTCGGTTTAAGATGATTCTGCAATTGTCATTTTGTTTAATGATCGCAAAGGGCTCGATTCATGTAGGAGTATATACTAAGGGAGGATATATCTTTTTGTGTGTGAAGTTTTGATGTTCAGACTTGGATCTATTCTAATGATAACTCACAAAGCAGGTGGGATTCTAGATAGGGTCGACAGCTATATCTTTACAGGGGCACTGGCGTACTCTTTTGTCAAAATCTTTCTGCCACTGTATGGAGTTTGATGAATTATACTCTTGCTGCAAAGAATTTCTCGTTATCTCTTCTCCTTATTTCTTGTTTTGGGGGACTAAAGTATACTTCATGCTTACATCTTGGAGCTGGATTCTTGAAAATAAAATCGGGGACCTGACGTCACATTTGAAGCTCCACCAGGTCTGATTCCTCTTGTATGAGAAACACTTCATTTGACAATCCCGTGTGATTGTCGGGAGGCTATAAATGGGAGTTTTGATCCTGTGGATGTCTATGGATAGGGCTATCGTTGCCTGTGGATAATATTGCTTGGCATGTAAAACCCTTGTAGAAGTGTGACAATGGAACGTTATATTTACTTTTGATCACATAAATTGATCAATAAAATGCTGAATTCCATTCCTTCATTTTTTTTCTCAGAAAATGCCTTGAGATAGTGTATCTTTTTAGCACATAAGTTCACGTTTCCATTTGGTAAAGTCTAGGATTACCATAGGGAAAAAATAAAATAAGGAATGCTCAAATGTGGTCAGTCATATATTTGAAATTGGTTGAAAATTAAGCTTGCTATCTAGTCTGTCCTGAACTGAATACACAGTTGATTGTTTTAATTCCTTGAATGAGTAAAGACATGCATTCGATCATGGATTTTGTTTATCCATTAGTGACTCATCATTTTAGATCTGTCATGTCAAACTCTTGGAAGGTGGCAGCAGCTAGTAGTCGTAGCAGTCCATGTAGGTTACCAAGTTTTGCCCAAAGCGGCCCATCACGTTTGAGGCCTGGACTGACCCATCACAAGCCATGCCGTGAGTTGGCCCACCTTCACAGTCCAGTTGTGTCTGCAAAGTGCAATTCACCTTCATTTTAAATTCAATATAAGTTATAAAAACCGTGTCAATGCCATGCTGTGCCCCGAATCAATGGGTCATGCCGGCCAAGGTGCGTGGCTAAGTGGCTTGATGTGGGACACCTGTCACGACCCAATTTACAGCTCTAATTCCCATAATGTGTATGTCTTCACCATGATGATTGTTGTAACGATGCTTGTCATGATTATAATTATTGTCTTTAGTAAAGAAAATGTTTGAAGCCTCAAAAATCATCTCATCCTAATCGTCAGGACACGGTTTTATCATTTGTCTTTTGACTTGTAATGTCATAGTTGATAGAGATATTTGCTAGAAATATGTCAACCCACCCACATTAGATCACACATGTTTTGGAACTAAAAAGTAATATAAATTGAATTTTCAAATATTATTCAGTACTATTTAGTGCTTGTTCGATAGAAATTAAAAATCAATTAAAATTGAAAAATATAGTTATTATTGGGTCACACTCGTCCAATAAAAGTCAACAATAACGGCTAATTTTTCAATTTTAATCCGATTTTAATTTTTACCGAGCACATCTCTAATCTTGTGTATCATCGTTATTGTGGACCGACCTATTGATGTTCCATATGAAAATAGATTTGTCATTTCTTGACGCGGGAGGCCAAAATTAGTGATTTCAAATAAAGTATGGTCCAACCCATTATATTACTAAAAGCTAAACATGGACACGACAGCTCTAAACAGGAGGCTTACAAAGACCTCTGCTTTCACATGCATTTGTCTCTTTAACTTCTCTACTACCAACCCACATGTTTGTGACTTTACATGTATATTGTCAGTTATTTATTAATATCACTTGGTTTATTTTTGTTAAGAACTTGAATTGAAGCTATGAGATACAATGAAATACGGCATATATCGTACGTGGGCATGTCATAAATTTTATGAATTTGCAATTATGGGATGGGCAAATAGTGGATACTTTGGGATGACGTTGACGAGATGAGACATTGAGAAGATAAGAAAGTTGAGATAGAAAAGGAAGCAACACCAATCCACCATGCAAATGAGGGGTCCCTACCATAAAATACAAGAATGAGTGCTTACTTTTTCTTGTTTTGTTATATTTTATGTGGAAGAAAAGAATGCGTTGTTTTAAAGCCAAAGAAGAAACATGGATTGGTGAAATTACAAGTAAACTAATAAAGATGAAATATAATGGGCCCCACTACCCAAGCATAAAATCAAAAGGTTTTTCCCTAATGACAATTATTACTTTTTTTTCTTTGTTGCTCACGCACTCTAATGTACATCACGTCCCCTTTTTTTACCCTTTACCTTTTGTTACTTTTATATCCTATTTGCCTTGGATGCTTTTACCTTGATTTTCCAATTGAGTTTTCCTACATTATCCGCGCCACACGGGTCCTCGTAACGTCAGCTGGCTTCCTGAGATAAATGAGCTCTAGTAACCCCTGATATTACCAGAGCCCATTTACCTCCCACTAAAGCAGAATAATCCTTTTCGATTACCCACTTTTCCTGTTTTTCCAGTTTGTGTTTGAATTTTCGTAAAGTCATTTTGAAACTTGTTTCTTGTTTGTTTTGGTTAAATGAATGATCATATATCGTAAAGCCATTTTGAAACTTGTTTGTTTTGATTAAATTAATGCTCATATATCAGAATAGATTGGTATACTTCCTCTACGCTGGAAAAATTAATGTAAAATTGAATTAGGCATGAAGAAGCTGGAAAATATGATTATGATATCGGAATGTTCTTTTTACCCAAATCCCTCATTCCCATGAGGCTTCTCCATCACAAAAGTGTCCCACTTTCAAATTCAAAAGTTGCTTATCATTATACTTTCCGTGGAAGGACTTACTTTCAAG
>CAIGRK010026312.1:0-13536 GCA_903798315.1 Fraxinus greggii | reverse complement strand
ACAAGGGAAATGCGAAACTCGTGGTACTATGGCATCTATTTCTCTCTAGGAATTAGCATCTTAATTGTATATCTCATATTTAAGGCATTCGCTATTTCTATACTTGTCTCATTTATAATATCCAATATTATAAAAACTTTGAAGTCATTAGTACATGTATCGAAACCAAACTCTAACCCTAACTCCATCGGTCTAAAACCATGAAGGCGTGGAAAGGAATGAGTAGGAATCGAGTAAATAAAATTCTTGTAACACTGGATTACACATAACAATGGTTTCATAACGTGCATCAAAATATGGAATTCTCGTGTTTCTTGATACTTGACTAAGAGAATCTTCATTTGAATGCAAAGAGATCACGAGTTGGTTCTCTTTTTGCACATATCTATGGATGAGGACCATTTCGTCTTTGTCACTGTCAAAATGCATTGCAATTAACTTGGTGCTTTTTTATGAGACCCCACCAAGTTTTAAAAATACATCTGAATAGAATCAAAAATTTTACAAACATCTTGAGGAGAATCTTTATGAGCAAATCATCATGCAGTTCTTTCCCATCATCACACATAATTTACCTTTCTTTAAAATTGTCATTTGTTCACTTTTTTATAGATTGAATTTTTTTTCCTCTTCCCCCTTGCATTTCATTTAAACCCATTTAAAATTTTTATCTTATAAAATTGAATATGCTATATTCTTCTGTCTACTTATTAAATTACAATTATTTGTAAGATTATTGTTACAATCCACAATATAAGGCTCCACGAATCCTACATGACAAGCAAACACGGGCCCGACACTCCATGACAAATTCCCACAAGGCAGTTTGACCGAACACCATGATGAGGCCAAATCAAGGTAAAGATACTGAACATAATGGATTGTATCGACCTGGTTGGAAAGAATTGAACCCTCACAGAGTGAGAGGCTGCAAAAGGATCTTGCTACAAGATCTTTTTGGCAATCCTTGGTATGTGATTGATGTAGCAATTAATGTCGCCGTCGCCTTCGCCTTTTTTATCCAGCCGTGTCAAGTCTAAAGCCAAAATGTAGATATTATAGACAATAAAATGGTATTAGCATTTAATTGACGTCTCCGACCAGAGGTGCCAACAGTATGGATGAGGCCACACGTCTCTTTATATAACATCTTTTATTTACCTTTTCCTATTATAAAAGCTCACACTTAGTATCATTATAGGACAATACAAGTTTATGCTCTCAACTTATAGCCTTGCTCTTTTATTATTTTATTTTCATTATATTTCCCAAATTCGACCCCTTTTTACCTTCACTCGTACATTTATTTCTCCAACTGACTTGACTGTCGAAGTGCACGCGGCCAAAGCTAGGTGTGGCTAACGGTTGTCCAAGTGTGCAAGAATTAAGCTTGCGTAGAAGTGAGAGGCCTTGAGATATGTTGTCCACATTGAGATATGTTGTCCACATTGAAAGTACAAAATTTGAGGTCAACATATTAGCACCATCTATGGAAAACCACACTATAACTACGAATTTCCTTTTGGTAGAAACCATTAGAAGAAGTGTTCAAAAATTCAACTTTGAAGAAAGGTTCATGTTCTTAAAGAAAGAATGAGTGAAAAATGTTAAAAAAGGCATCATTTGGATTCCGGTTTGGTGTATCAATTTCTATTACATCATGAGTTCTAGCCACCAGGACTCGCATGCTAGGAATCAATAGGAAGAAGCTTTAAAAGAAGAAGTTACCCGGACAAACATTAATGTCCATTGACCACACCACCAGCATCGATGATTTGGTGGCATGACTATGCTTTAGCAAGAGAAGCATGGGTGATGGCAGCAAATATGAGGAGCATAGCCCAGTAAAATGCCTCAACAGTATGTTTTCCGACAAGAGGAGGAAAAACATAATCAAAGGCTTACTCCTAAAGACAAAGAGGAGAGCCTTACCCTACTGAAAGGGATGAGGAGGCGGGCATGTCAAAAAATTACACTTTCAATAGACCCGTTGACGATCTACCGTAAAATGAGAAAAACTTTCCCCAAGAATATGCGCAAGAGCATAAACATGAGATGTCTATAATGTCTTCGACGGGATTGGTTTGTGTAGCCTAGAAATAGGCCCAACAGCCACTTCCTACGTAAAGACAACAATGTTAAGGGCAAAGTCATGAGCCACAAGAGATCCTCCACCTAGAAATAAGCGAGAAAGAAGGGACACTGCAAATTTAAGAAACCAAGCCAGAACATCACAACTGCCTAAGTACCAGGCTAAGAAGGAAAATTCAAATGGCCCATGTAGATCTTTTGAGAAGGATGATGATGACAAAATTTTTTCGTTTTTGCAAGAGTTGAGGAATGCCCATATTCCTAACCATTTTGTGCTACCAAAAATTCCAAAATACGAAGGAAAGTGCGGCCAAGCGAAGCATCTTAATGATTATAAGACC
This sequence comes from Fraxinus greggii, assembly GCA_903798315.1. Classification (NCBI taxonomy): domain Eukaryota; kingdom Viridiplantae; phylum Streptophyta; class Magnoliopsida; order Lamiales; family Oleaceae; genus Fraxinus; species Fraxinus greggii. Next base: position 11,104 of record CAIGRK010026312.1, on the reverse strand, counting down.
CATATAAGCCTAAGAGGAGCCTCATCAGTGTCGAAGTATAGAGCCTTCTACCTCACCCTTACAGCTGCCACTGGGATATGGTATAGTCATATACCGGTCAAAAGTATAAGGAGTTGGCCAAATCTAAAAAGGGCTTTCTTAAACCAATATCTATCCAACAAAGAAGGAGAGGCCCCATTCAAAAGCTGTAGGATATGAGGCAACAAGCAGGTAAAACTATGAAAAATTATTTGGCACGATACACTGATGAGATGACTTATTGTGAACAAGTCACTGATAGGGAGGTTTTTTAGCCTTGAGAAAAGGCTGCCCTCTTTTGAAGGGATGTGCAAAATAAGAATCGCACTTCCTACGATGCCTTGTGGAAATGATGAGAAGCGATATCCTTAATGAAGAGTTAATAGACTATCATAACCGAACTTCAATTGGACTCCCACCACCTAAAAGGCAAAGGAGAGAACATGTCTCACATTTCGTAGACCAACATTGGACCTAAGCCGAACATACAATTGTCCCTACTTCAAGTTAAGCGTTAACTATCGCCACTTTAAATGCAGTACCCTCTTAACATAGGGGATGAAGTAAAAACGCGGCTGAAAGTAGAGAAAGACGATAGCTGAAGCAAGATGAAAAAGATGAGGAAAAAAAAAGAAGAAGAAAGAGGAGAGAGTCACATAAGTTGGAGGTGGGAAAGTAAAAAAAAGAAAAAAAAGGCAGCAGAAAGGAAAGTCAAAAAAAAATGTAGAAAGAAAAGAGGAGAGAAAGAGAGAGAAAAGAAAGGAGATGGCAGACACGAGCAGTTTCACATTTCATCAATTTTTGGTGATATCGTTCCACTTTTGCGTGTTTTTATTTTTACAGTATGAGTATCTAATTTTATATTACGGAAAACATTGTAGTCGACTTGTAATCATTTTTTATTTTATTTTAGATTTCTGTGATTTTTTCTTATATTTATATGTTTTACTATGAGTTTAATACATTAAATTATTTTACTAATTTGATGATTATGTGAGTCTCTTACGAATCGAGAGGTTGGTTTAAAATTTTATCCATATAGTAAAATTTGGTAAGTTAGTATAATATGTAGAGATACCTATACTAATTATTGCGATCATAATATGAATTCTTAGAACTAATTTTTCATTTAACTAAGGTTGATTAACATACAGATATGAAATTTAATTAGTTAAATATGCTCAATGAGAACTCGAGATGGGTAAAATGAATACAATAGAAGATTTCTCTCGAACACTACATTAGGTTATAAATCTTTCATTAAGAATTAAGAAAATAAATAGATGAAATTGTTATACCCTAATATTCATCACATATTTGATTCTTCAATCAAACGTTGTTTGCAATCTAAGCACTTCTTTTGGCTAACCAATTGAAGGGCAAGATCCTTCCTAAACTAAGCACTTCTTTTGGCTAGCCAAATAAGACAAATTGTTGAAAAATAAAGTGCGTGTCTTACTGGACACTTCATTTTTCATCGACTGTAAAATCTCAGATAGCATGTACGAACTTTTATTTATGATAAAAATGCAACAACAAGATTTTTCGAGTAAACGCAGCAAATGGGAGAATGCTATTTCTAAAGGAATTAGAATTAATGTCGGTAGAATTATTGGCTGTTGTTGAACTTCACTTACCAAAAAATAAGAGTAATTATTGAAGTTAATAATTTTGTTCTTCTTTTATGTGTTAATAAGTAATTAATCATGAAGAATTTCAAGAATTATTTTCATTTTCTTGGTTGTGTGTGATATTCCTTAAATTGTCCTCGAATAGAAGATATAACCATTCTTTAGCACTCATTTGCTTTTAATTAGCACGATTTCAGTGGGTCTATCCAGTAAAAACTGAAAAGATCAAAGGCTAACCTTTGAAAATTGAGCTTGCTCCTGTTTGTTTCTCATTTTTCATTCATGAAAATAAAAAATATGATCGTTATCTATCACATCAAACTATCAATTTTGAATTTATATCTCTTTTGTGGAGTTCAATAACGATTATATTTTTTATTCTCATTTTATAATAATGTGGCTCAAACGGGCACAAACAAATTCCATTTTATCAATACATTGCCTAAAAGATACGGAAGTGAGAATAAATTTTGTTATAGCTACCCAATTAGTATTACTTTATTTTCTATTATTTTTAATTTATCTCTTATTTCCTTTTACCAAAACTTCAAATTACCGAAGCCTAATTTATTTCATGATCCCGACCAATTTATCGCGAATGGGGGGTTGAGTGGTGGAACCGAGGATGAGCCAGATGAGAAAGATGGCACGGAATGGAGGATGAGCAATTGTAGGTGGCATAAGCTTTGGGGAGATCAGAATGGGAGGTGTTATATGGAGCATACATGTTTGGCTTGGCTTAAAAGAGAGAAAGAATTTTTTTAAAATAAAATAAAATAAGAGTGATATGGGAGAAATAAATCTTCTTCTTCTTGAATTGAAGCATCGAAACATTCCTAACCATAGAATTTGAAAAAAGGATTAATAGCAAAAAAACCCGTATAAATATTTTTATGTGCATTTTGTGCGAAAAACATTATGTCATCAAAATCCATTAGATTTTACGTTAAAAATAAAAAAAAAATACTTAAATTAAAAAAGAATAATTATAATTTTAGTATCTAAATTTTTTTTATTTTTTTTACATCTATCACCTACAATTCTAAATCTTTAAAATTTTATTTCCCACCCCTCGCCCCCCACCTTCTTTCCCAAAAACATTATTTTTTACCCAAAGTTTCTCCACTTTTGCCCTTCTTGGAGCAATAATTCTCTCATTACTTTCCTTCTCCCCGAATTCCTATTTCTTCATCTTCTTTGCTGCCAGTTTTTGACCTTCCACCACTATGCTGTTTTGTGGGCTTCTCTCTGTATACCTGAAAATCCTCACATTTCTTGTCATTTCCATCAATGGAATTCATGATTTCGTCAAGAAGGGTAGACGAAAATGATAGCTTTCTGGGATTTTTTTTTTTTGGTTCATTTTCTCTCAACGATTTTTCCCAGATATACATTTCTGCTAAGAATTGGCGAACCAACAGTTTGACGAAACCTTATAGAGAATAAACAAATTATGAACCAAACCGAGGAAAATTATGAACATTTCTTGCGAGAGAGAGAGAGAGAGAGAGAGAGAGTGAGTGTGTGTGTTAAGGACAAAGGTACTGGAGAGAGACTTTATTGGATCAATTTGGGGAAGAAGATGAACAGGGGAGGAGAGGCGAGGGGAGGGAAGGGCTGGGCTGGAAAATAAAATTTTAAAGTTGCACGTATAAAAAAAATTAGATTTAATTTGTAAAAAAATAAAAGATTTGGGTACTAAAATTATAATATTCTTTTCTAATTTTAACATTTTATACTATTTTTAATAGCAAATCTGATGAAAAGTGATGTCAGGAGATTTTTTTGCATAAAATATTTCAAATATTGAAGTTTTCTGTGAATTCCAATAGGTATGGAGTATATCACATATGAAAATGTTTATAGTGAATTTTCTTCTACTAATCCTTTAAAATTTTATGAAACTTTTAGGGCTTGCTTGGTTGATGTTTCAGTTTTCAATTTTTTAGTTTTAAATTCATTTTTAGTTTTCAGTTTTGATGGTCTATTTTAAAATTGCTAAAAAAGTGTTTAATTTGTTATTTTAAAAATTATTTCTCAAAATAGAAAACTAGAAACCACATTTGATACGAAATTTCGAAAATTGAATTATAACATTTATTTCATGAAAATTTGATTATTCAATAGAAATAGAATATTTATGTTAATATATTATTAAGTAATATATACACTTTAAAGTTGATGAATCTTACAACAAATTTTTTTGCTACAAAAGTAAAATAAAAATAATAAATTAAGTTCAAAATATAGTAAATAAAAATAAAAATTAATAACGTGGAAAAAGAATATTTGTATCTGCGTCCATTTAAATATTCTTTTAGATTTTTTATGTAAACAATCATTAAGAGTTTGAACTATTTTTATGTTTTTAGAAATTTTTATAAGTTTATTTTTTAAAAAATTTATTTTTTAGAATTTATTTTTTGGAATTTTAGAATTAATTTTTTTTTTTCAAAATTTTTAGATTTTGAAATTTTATTTGCAGAATTTTATATTTTTATCTTTAATTTTTTTAAAATTTCATTTAAACGCTTGTTTTCTATATTTTGATTGTTTCCAGAATTTTCACTGAAAGTTGAGTGCTTTCAAAATTTTCACCGAAATCATTCAAAATGTCAAAAATACGTTTTGAATTTTATGTTACAAATTTAACATTGTTTTAAAAAATTTACTTTAAAAAATGTCAAACTAAACACGCTTCCAGTGTTTCGTAAAATTGAAAATTAAAAACAATTTGAAGATAACAATCAAGCGCACCCTTACATTTAAAAAATTGATAAACTTGAGTGCACAAAATACACTAAGACCCTGTTTGATTGGGTTATATTTTTCATGGAAGATGGAAATTAAATTTCATTTCCACATTTTTGCATGTTTGATTGACTAATTTTTTCTGAAATTGATTTTCCACATTTTCTTGATTTTTGAGGAAAAGTTTTTCCTATGGGTTTGGTGGGAATAGCTTTTGTCGGTAACATTTTTTAAAATTTTTTTTGGCAATGAAAACAAATTCTATCTCCAATTGTAACAAATTATATCCCTTTAATAGACAATTTTTATGAAAAACAAAGTCAAATGAATACCAAAAGATCTAAAATTTCAATATTGCCTAGTGAAAAATTATACTAGTCAAACACAATTAATTGAAAATTCCCAATAAAACAAGTTCTAGGCAATTCAATTCCTCAAAATTTATTTTCTTTCCACCAAATTTCATTCTTGCAATCAAACGGACCCTAACCTTTATTAAGAATGGAATTTTAGTTTATATTTAGAAAACTTTTTCTTTTAGATTATAAATTATGGGTCTTAGGAGATACATGAATAAAAGTTATAGATCCTGCCGATAAAAATTAAATTTGAACAGCTTATAATATTAAAAAAAGCTTTCCCAAACCTACCATTAGATTTTAGTTTCAATTACAAGATAGAGAAAGAAGCTGGATATAAATTAGAGGAAATTACAGCCTGACAGAGTTTTAAAATACCGTTTTCATAAATCAAGAATCAAGTTTCATAATACAGAAATCGGGTTTTAATTAATAATTAATATGATTTAAATAAGTTTCTATTTATCACAACCAACACCGCCTTTTACGTTAAAATTGGAGAAAGGGAGTTTTTAAATAAGTAAACACTATCTCTAGTAACAGCTAAATATTCAAACCCTCCATCCCTTAATTAAAAAAAGAAAAAGAAAAAAGGGTACATCTTCAAACCCTTCATCTCTCAATCTAAAAAACTCAAATTGATTCTTACCCAAATTCCACCTATAACTCACAATACATTATTCAAGAAGAGCGAAAGGCGGTGCAAAGGCTTGTGATTGAGGCTTGTGATCAGGAATTTTGAGAAATGGCGTTAACAAGAAGTTGTGAAGGGAAAGTACAATCCGAAGCCGAAGATGCATCTGGAACTGCACAAGGAAAAATAAGAAGATCGGATGTGTCAAAGAGAGTCTGTAAAGAAATCCTCAAAACTCCGGTTGAATTGCGTTCGAATGTAAAAAATGGAGTTCGTGAAGAAATCCCCAGAACTCCGGTTTACTCACGAAAATCGAAATGATGTGCATATCTATTACCGTTCGTATAATGGTGTGTATCATAATCATCTGTGACCATTATTATGATCAGTTTGACAAATATTTTGGATCATAACTTGGAACTTTCATTTCTATGTATTTTGTTTAAATAATGTGACTAATATGTATTGAATAGAATGTGTGAATCGTGGATTCTGACCAATATTCCGAATTTTGTTGAGATTGTGAAATGTCTTTGTAATGGTTCATGGAGATTATTATGTATTACCTGTTTGATGATTTTATGAACAACATATTTGATATATACCCATAATTTCTTTAATGTGATGCAGGAATGGAAATACATTATCCCCGAAGAGCTATGGTTTCCGGGGAATATTAACACCAACGTTACCAAGAATATTCTGACAAATTTCATATCGAAATTCAATAACGAACAAAGGGCTATCCTGGTGAAAACTTGTTTTTAGTACTTCATGGAATGCCATGAAATTGTTCTGTAGCCCCAACTTATACATTACTTTTTGCTATGGGAATTGAAGTAATCGAATTCCAATGAGATGTGGTTTAAGGTTGCAAATAGATGTATGAGATTTTCATTGTGTGAGTTCTGTTTAGTGACAAGTCTTAGATACAATGGTGATGATTTCAGGAAAAGGATTAACAATGTTCCATCTAGTATCAAGGAAACATATTTTGCAGATTTGAAGTTGGTTACAAACGAAAATGTTAGAGATGTATTTCTAAATGTGTCAAACATAGATCATCATGATGTTGTGAAGCTTGGGATTTTATATTTGATTACTTCATATCTGTTCTCGACATCATACAAGGTGGTTGAAAATTATTTGTTTGCTTTAGTAGAAGATTTTGATTTAATGGAGATATTTCTTTGGGGGTAAAGATTTATTTGAAATGTCTATAAAATATTTGAAAGAGGGTTTAAGTCACATGAATCTGCATTATAGACTAAAGGCGTTTTTGGTTGCATTTCAAGTTTGGATGTATGAGTCCATACCTGTGACTAATAGAACGGGGAACAGGTACCCCCGTATTATGAATTGGATGTCGGATAAATAGCCGTCTGCAATCAAATTGGATGAAGATGTATTCTCCTATTCTGATGTAAGTGTATAAATACATTTTGTATGTACATGTTACAAGGTCACATATTTGTGTGCATAGCTCACAAATCACATATATGCATTCACATATCGCATACATTGTCTCATTACAATATCGACTTTGAATGAATTAAGGTCACAATCAATGATACTCTATGTATGATTCACAATCAATGATACTCTATGTATGATTACATGACTAATAAATGTTTCATTTGTATCATTGTCACAGCTTGAAATATATGACATCGTTCCGTCTGACTTGGAGATGGTTGCTCTATATATGAGTGGCGTTCCATACACTAGACCAGTGCAACCACATATACCAGGAGATGGACATTTCAAAGTTGTAGGCCACGCAAGCACAAGTACAGGCATGAGGGAAACTATCCAATCAGAAACAACCCGAACACGGTTGTTGATGAATACAGATGGACGAAAAGGTCATTCAAGTGATGATGACGATGATGAAGATTATTTTGTTGATCCACCACCAAAAAGGTAGAGGACATCATCTTATTTCAACTCCTCGACTAAATAGCGGACAACACATGAAAATTATCCGATTGAGCCAAAGGCAATTGACGTTCATACCCCAAAGGACCCGCAACCAACACATGAAAATTGTCTGACAAAGACACGGACAAGTGACGTTTATACCTCAAAGGAGCTGTAAACAACACATGCAGGTGATGGATCACAATCAGATGTAAGTTGCTTCATATTTACATTTAAAAGACACAAAGCATTTGTAATGTGTTAAGAACCATATGTCATAGGTCGCAAGGTCACATATTTATGTGCACAAGTGCTTGACCAGGGATTATGTAATTTTCAATTACAGGTGCTTGACCATTTGAAGGAGTTGAGTGGCCAAATATCTGAAATCCAGTTGAAGAATACAGAATTAACGGTGCAGCTCAATGATGTCAAGTCACAGTTAATATCATTAAAGGTGGATATGAATAATAAGATAAATCCGATCATCCGCATGCAATGTGAGATTAAATCTAACATGGTGGACATAAGGTCTAACATGAATTTTCTGTTAGATTCTGTAACTGTTTTGATATCAAGTACGATGGATACGATATTGAAAAAATTGAATGACAGGCGAAGTGCTCGAGTTGCAGAGCAATCGGAGAAAGTAAGTACAATTGTAAGCGTCAAAATGTTTCATGGTCTGTATTTGACATTGACATTTAAATTATGTGTTACATTCATGTCACAAATAGTGAACAAACAATAGATTAGAAAGGCAATGGTAAGATGGATCCTACTGGTGTACTCGAATACCTTTACTTTCCTCCGACCCCATCATTTGATTTGGGGATTTCATCAACTCCAATCACTTCGAGTGCAATCAACATCACGACATGTTCAAATATAAGAAAGTAGAGCAGCATGTTGATGCTGTTATAGCTGGTGTGGTGAAGCAGACTGAAATTGATGATAAAGATGCTGTTATGAAGAAGACCAAAAATCATGAGGATGGGGTATTACAAATCCATTTTTATACCTTTTTTTTCATTGATCACAAATATTTTTACAGGTCACATAGCTAATGTAAGTGTTACATGTTTGTGTTCAAATGTAACATGCCATATATTCGTTCGCAAAGGTCACAGGTCACATATTTGTTTGTACGTCACAGGTCACAAGGTCATATATTTATATGCACATGTTGCAAGTCACAAGTCATATATTTGTGTGCACATATCACAATTTATGTACACATGCACAATTGTGTCATATTATCCATATGATACATTTGATGCTGTGTCATTATGCATGGATCACCTCCTTCTACTACATCTTCTGGACTACAGGTTAAGAGGGCTCCCAGGCCCATAAGGGTACTACAGTCCACATACGTTACAGGTGAAGGAAAATAAAGTAAGCATTCAGACGTTATTGTTGTTTTTCACAACCATGATAAAACAGTGGATGAGGCTGATGTTGTTGCATTTGAGAATTGGTTCAATAGAGGTTAGAAACTAAGAAACAAGTATGTATGGGTCCAATATTGTGTTATGTAATTTTTAACTAATGTACAACTACATTCGTACTAATTTTTTTTTTTTTTTGTTCATTTTTGTTTTCAGAAAGAAATTTAACGACGCTGATGATGTCATTCATCTTCCTTTTGTCATTGGTTCGTTCCATGTAGGATCCAAAATATGGTGGCACGAGCAACATGGTATGTTTCATTTATGAAATGGCATGTTGCACAGATCATAGGTCACAGGTCACAGATTATATGCACGGGTCACAGAATATGACAAGTCAATGGTCACATATACGTGTAAAAGTCACAGGTCACTGATTTATATGCATAGGTCACAGATTTAAGTGCACAGTTCACATTTATGTGCACAAGTTAAAGGTCACAAATTTATATGCATAGGTTATAGGTTACATACTTAGGTACACATTTCACAAATCACATATTCCTGTGCTCAGGTCATATATTAGTGTGCACATATAATAGGTTCACAACTCATTCTGTATAGGTCAAATATCAATGCTGATGAACTTTCTTTATTATTTGGCAGCACATGGACGTGTGCTTTTATTATCTACGGTAATTTGCAATAAAAAGTCAGCGTGCCAAATTGAGTACTACCACTACCGATTCCTTGTTTCAGGCAAAGATAAAAAAACATACTTCCCCCAATTCATGAAAGATCTGAATGTGATAATGACATATTCTTACATTGTTGAAGTTACTACAGGTGGTCAGTTACAATTTAATCGTCCTTGGGCCGAAGCTGTGTCAGCTCCCAATCTTGTCATTTACTTTGAACTTATATATATAAATTTCATAAATTTTGATTACTAAAGAGGAAACAACTGTTGATAATATATAGGGATCAATCTTTAAGATTTCAATTTTGATATATTCTGTTCTTTTTCAATCCCAATTATTNTCATGAAAGATCTGAATGTGATAATGACATATTCTTACATTGTTGAAGTTACTACAGGTGGTCAGTTACAATTTAATCGTCCTTGGGCCGAAGCTGTGTCAGCTCCCAATCTTGTCATTTACTTTGAACTTATATATATAAATTTCATAAATTTTGATTACTAAAGAGGAAACAACTGTTGATAATATATAGGGATCAATCTTTAAGATTTCAATTTTGATATATTCTGTTCTTTTTCAATCCCAATTATTGAAAGATATGGAATAGGTAGGCAACATTAGCTATAAGATGGTTGATCATTTTCTTACATACTTTATTATATTACATTAGAGACTAGTTTTTATTTACGCATAAGTTACACTACATATTAAAGATTTCAAAAACTCTCGGTAAATAAGTACAACATAGTAATGACCTCGAAATAGACAATATAGTAACGGGCTCCCAAAAAGTGGTGGAAGCTTGGAAACTCTGGATGTATCATCCATGTATGAACTTCCTTGACATACATGCAATATTGTCCGTCTTCTGAAATCATCCATTCCCCCGATATAAAGTCGATATACTCAATAGGAATCATCTACAAAAAAAATAACAACAATAATATGAATACACTTATTCAGCGAGTAATTTATACCATAAATGTCTCTCTTTTCAAAATAAATAAGAAAAATAATGGGACCCAATTATGGATGTTCAATTCTACACGTGTGCGCAAATTAAGAATAACACAATATGAGTTCATTAGTCAATTACACCAACATGGTGTGTAATCAATAATATCAAGCATTATCCAATGCAATGTCAATATCCAATTTAATGTCAATGGGTTGAATCTTGAATCTATAATCAATTTAAAAAGGTAAGTAGTGATTCAGTGATCATAATTGTAGTAAATACGTTGGAATAAAAAAAAGGCATACATTACTCACCTTTAAGTTGCTAGATAATAAAAGTACCTTCTTTACTTATCTTTAGTTTTTAATTTGTGGTATGTTTTATCTTTCTCTCATTCTCCTCTATTTATAGTAGTGATTGAGAATTAAAATAATAATTAATTTAATTTTCCCTAATCATTACTTTGCCACATTTTACCATAATAGACCATTTGTCATTACAATTATTTTGCCACGTGTTACTCTAAAAGATCATTTGCCATTATAATTAATTTTCTCTAAACATTACTTTGCCATATTTTACCATATCATGCCATTTGTTATTCTAGCGGCAAGATGTATATATATAGGATAGCCATCTCATTCTCCTTAATTTCTTCACATGGTTATTTTTTTTTTAATTGACCAAAGTCTTAATTAAATTCTTTTTATAAGATTATATTATTGTTAACACAACTTTTAC
>CAIGRK010026290.1:0-13984 GCA_903798315.1 Fraxinus greggii | reverse complement strand
GTCGGGCCAAGGTGCTCGAGCTCGAGTATGCTACATCAGAATTGTAGAAGGGTTGCGTGATCAAACTAGTACCATTTAGAAGTCTTCGTCAGCTGCAGTCTAAGACCACTCAGAATTTGATTTAAAACTTGGCGCAGGTTTGATTTAGCTAAAAATCAATCTTTTAGTGAATTTTAACAAAAATTGACATGATCTATAGTTGAAAATGTGTAGATCCCATAAAATATATAATTAAAATTAATTATTAGCTTTAATTTAAATTTTAATCAATTTTTTTATGTTGAACCAAATAAGGGCTTAGTCTTCAATATGAGTGTAAAAACTAAATGAAAACGAAAGAATTGTATCGTGCACTTGTAACTAGGAAAAAAAAATCAGTGTCTAACAAAATAAAGTGTGGTTAAGATTGAAGGCCAAACGTCATGCTTTACGAGCTGAGGCAAACCTAAGCGACACCTAGGCTTAAAAAATGTTATTAATTTTTATTATTATTTTAAGTACTTAATAATTCTATAAATCATTTAATAATTAAAAAAATACGTATCAAACAACTAAAATTATAAAATACTATATTTACTTAATAATTTCTGCAACTAGACAATTTTACAATTTTCAAGTTTTCCAAAAAGCAGAAACTAGATTATTTTTTCAACAAGAAAGTCTTACTTAACAAATTTATAAAAACTTGATACATACTTTTTAAGTTTTCAATAAAACAATAAGTCTCCAAATCATAATTACATAATATAAATAGCGACATAGCTTAAATCTTATCTAACTCTATCGGATAAAGTCGTTTCTGACCTTTATATAAATAAAGTCATTTAAACTTTTGAAAAGTCGAATAAAAGCCTTCTAAAAAAATAAAAAAAAATAAAAAATTTAATAAACTACAATCAAATAAAAGGTTTCATTAAAAAAAAAATGAAAAAAAATATTAAAAAAATTAATAAAGCACACTTAGTCGCACCTATGCACTCATTAAAGCGGTCTACTTAGCAGTTGACCTCTTAATTTGCGATTACTGTCAAGGTAAAGGGTTTTGCCCGAACTTCGTGCCTAGACGCTGTTTTTAAAACACTGGTAAAAATACACCATAATTACTTTTTACACACATAAAAATAGTAACAAAAAAAGCACTTTATTAAGCAATATGTTATTGTCCAACTAATTTACCTCTGTGTGTGTGTGTGTGTGTGTGTCCGACTGTATTGGCATGGTAAAGTAATAGAAAGGAGGAATTCAAATTACAGGCAGAGGCTTAGGCTCATTAATATCAGGCTAGCCTCCACATAAGTTATAAAATGTAGACCACCAAGGAAAAAATTACTGCTCTATGATTGACTCTGATAAAACCCAGCTACTGATACAAACTAAGCTGCAGCTCCAACCTGCAATGAAGCTCGAGCAATTTCTAATGCCTCCTCAACTGAAGAAGCATTCTGAAGTTTGGCTTTGTTGACTGCAGGCTGGCTCCTTGCGAGTTTAGGGAGCAGTTGGAATTCCTACAATAATATCATGAGAAAATGGTTTGATTATAAGTGCTATAAGTCAATTTTGTTATACAATATTGAACATGATACGACACTAATGAACAAGACTTTTAGCATCTTTTCCTTCCCTATTACTGCCAACTATCCAATCTCCCTACCAAATACGCCATAAGTACAGTAATCAGTTTACATTCCAATGTTCCATCACAATAAAACTCAGTGCAACATGCCTTCAAATGTGTACTCTTTCCAAGGCATTTATTTTGCTGGATATTTTCATGTCTTAAATCATTTCATACAACACGTCTTCCATTCTCAAGCTCTAGTGTATTTAGTTAGCTTCTAACAAACACGCCCAGACATCTCTACCCAAAGAATCTCAAATTTCTCTGAAGTCTGTCTAGAAATACAGTCATCAATATTTTTATCTCTAATTTGTCTGCAAATATAATCTCGCTACTTCGTATCTTAGTTTTAACAAAGAACTGAACAAAATGGAGAAAAAGATTCATTAGCCAACCCTAAATTTGTTGGGAAGCAGGCTTAGTTTTTCGTCCTTGATGTGTTCAATTACAAATTACCTCCATAACGTATACATAATCCAGGATATGAAATTTATGTTGTAGAAATTACTGATATCTACATCATTTCTACTACATGTCGATAAAAAACACTAGTTATCTAGTGAGTTAATTTTATCAATGGTCAGTGAACTTTGCTGACAAAATTTGGCTGAATACCTTTTCCCAGTATGGGTCCTTCCATTATATAGAAAAATATNCATAACGTATACATAATCCAGGATATGAAATTTATGTTGTAGAAATTACCGATATCTACATCATTTCTACTACATGTCGATAAAAAACACTAGTTATCTAGTGAGTTAATTTTATCAATGGTCAGTGAACTTTGCTGACAAAATTTGGCTGAATACCTTTTCCCAGTATGGGGTCCTTCCATTATATAGAAAAATATTACATATGTACATGGTATGTTGTAATTTTGGTATATTGTAATTATGGTAATAAATCACTAAATCAAATTACGAAATCTTCTCAATCTCATTGACAACTACTACTTACTCATCGAAATTCAAAAGGTTACTCTTTGCTCACTGAATTTTGTTATAGGTTACTAACTCATCGAAATTTAAAAGGTTACTCGTCACTCACCCAAATTTGAATAAAGTTATCCATTAATCATCCTTATCATTTCAAATATTGTTACATACAGCAAAATTCAATGAGCAACGAGTAACTTTGTTTACGTTTATGTGAGCAACGAGTAACTTTTAAAGTTCAATGAACAGACAGTACATATAGCAAAGTTCAATGAGCAACGAGTAATTTTTTAAAAATCGATGAGCAAATAGTTACCATAGCAAAGTTCAGTGGCCGCTGATTAAATTAACTCATTATCTAGTCATAAAACCTCTCCTAAATTATGGTAATTACTTCTCGAACCAACTTTTTTTCCCTCTAAAAATATGTTTGAATCAACAGAAAAAGTGACTTTGTTTAGACTCGGGTACAGGTGTGACGTTCCGAGTGCCACTAACATACATCTCATCTAAAGCACAAACATGATTTGATAAATATAATCCCATATAGGTCAACTTAAAATTTTTAAGTTGGAGAAGCACTTGGGTTTTAAAACTTTTTAAAAGACAGCTTTGCACAACATTTTCGTAGAAGACATTAGACACCTCAACTGACCAAAATAAATTCCATAAAAATTCAGGAAACTTCCTAACTTGTTCAATAAGGACACTCTACATGTTTTAAAAGTCTAATTAATGCTCTTGAAAAAATTTTAGGACTATTTCAGCATACTTCGGACATAACTCACTCTACGGATCTTCAATGAAGGTGATTTCAAATCCTATGGACTCTAGACTCATAAGGCTTTCATATGCAACTAGTTTCACGCAAATGAATGAAGTACAGACTTCGGTATATCATTTTAAATACAAAGAACAGATTCTGAAAATTTGTATAGAGAGACAACTTCGGAAAATCGTAACTCACAATCCGTGAGGATCTGGGTCAGCTACTTTATATCAAAAGAAACCTGAACTGTGTACTTGTGAAATTTCACAATTTTATATGACTCATTAATACATAAATTAGAACATAAAAGAAATCTGACCTGTAGCGAATGAAAATCTGCTTTTCAAAACTTATTTTTCATAATTACCTTTTAAAATAATGATTCCAACATAAAAACCAAACATAATCCTTAACAAAATCACATAATATACCATATTTCATCCATTCAAAGAAAACTAAATTGTTAAACTATCTCAATAATAGTTTCAATAAACGTAAACATAAAAAATACTCTTATTATATTTTCTTTTCAATTTCAACCCAAGCAATCACCATGCATCTTCCTCGATTCCACGACCTGATTTTTAACCTTTAACTTCAATTTGAATTAACCAAACGTGTAGATAGCAATCCAAATATTTATCTTTAACATTTAAGTTAGATCGCTCGGCTCATCGTTTAACTTTACCAATTTAGCCACAAAACTTCAGTTTCCAAAATTTCCACAAATAATAACATTTATGTTGTTATTATTCATGCTAAGTAAACTATTTTCCCAGGTAAGCAAATATTTTTAATATTTGCACTTAAGTCCCTCAAATATGAAAAGTTCACATTAAGTCCTCAAACTTTCCTATCTTTTCAATAAGATCCTAGCATAAAATGCACGAAACTTTGGGGTGTTATAATGGATACATAATAAGTACAGAATCATTTTTCTTCTAAAACTTAGGATACAAGGATATGGATAGAAAATGATAAAAAATTTGGACACGGTGTATGTGGGTATGTCTTACAAACAAAAAAATTTTGGAATATAATATACAAATAATTTCAAATGTATTTTGTAGGGAGTGTAGCATTAAATGAGCTTGGTTTCATGCCTTCAAAATCTTAGTTTTATGTCTCAAAATCACTTTTATTGCTTTAGAAACCGTTGGCCTATTCTCTCTCTCTGCAACTTCGATTTCTTCCCATGATGATCTCCCTTTCATGTTCTTGTCATGTCCACTTCTAAATTGAAGAATCCTACAGGGATTCCTACCCATGCCCATGTCGTATCGTGTCGACACAAATATGTCGTCCAAAATGAAGAGTCCAAATATCATAGCTATTCATGTTGCATCAGGTAATAAAATAATGTGCAAGACTATCTTAACATTTTCCCTATTTTGAATCTCTTACAGAGTTTTTGCAGTTCTATATCAACAGTTAATACATTACACTCAAACACAAGTGCCTGTGTGCGCATATTACTGTTTGCATAATTTTACCAACTTCAACATCAGTTACAAAACATACCTCTGTCGTTCCACTTTCAAGAAGAACTCCCTTTAGTTTACCTGTAGACAGCATAATCAGCAACCCATTTTCATTGCTATTCATTTTTCCAGCGAAAAAATCAAACCCTCTTCAAGGCCCCTCCACACCACCAAACCAAGAAAAATTATAAAAGTAATGCTGCACGCTTAGAAGAATATATCTTTGCTTAGAAGAATATATCTTTCAATGCCTCCCACACACAAAGAGAGAGACAGTGAGAGAGAGAGAGAGTACCGGAGTCAATCCAGAAAGTTGCAACTTTCGGATCAAAATTTCCAATTTCAACACTTTCTCCAACTGTTCATTAAGCAACAAAAGTGAAATATCAATATCATAAGCCAATAAGGTCGTCTAACAGTTAACTCTTTGGACTTAGACCAAGAAATTAAGACACATTCTTACCATTGTCTCCGAAGAACTGCCACCAGACTTTTCTTGGGCTCCCTTCATACTCAAAAACCCTCGAGTAAAAATACGGAAGATAGTCATACCTGAATTTTTCACAGGATTCCCATCATCGAGGCAGAAAACTTTTAAGTGGTCAAGTTACAAATCATAATTCCGTTAGAAACAAAATTATGATCCTCTAGAAATGAATCCAACTCACGTCTCAGTATGTGCAGTTAATAGTGATTTAACACAATGCTGAGCAGATTGACGAGCATGATCAACGTGCTCAACCCGTGAAATTCGGTTATACATCTGTTTCAGTTTAACCCAACATGAGAACATCACTTCATGAACAAAAAGGTTTGCTACTTTTACTTTGTAAGAAGAAGACACACCTTTAAGGGGAATGCCG
The DNA here is from genome assembly GCA_903798315.1 of Fraxinus greggii. Taxonomy (NCBI): domain Eukaryota; kingdom Viridiplantae; phylum Streptophyta; class Magnoliopsida; order Lamiales; family Oleaceae; genus Fraxinus; species Fraxinus greggii. The sequence continues at coordinate 8,315 of CAIGRK010026290.1, read as the reverse complement.
CAACATCTCCAACAGCAAAAACTCCTGGTATGCTTGTTCTAAACTGGCCATCAACCTGAAATTGATATATATGAACACATTATTCTCTTCTTTTCTTTCTTCCCTAAGTCAGTGAATCACACCATTTCTGCGTAAAAGGTATACAGAATGAAATTTAAATTTTAAATTAGCTGAGTTCAGCAACCAAAGCTTCGATTATCAATATTAGGAAGTCTTTTTTTCATTTTGTATTCTTTTTTGGGCGTGTTTTTTCATTTAAATTTTTTTTCTGTGTGAATCAGACATGTAACTTAGAAATGTAATATTTTTTTTAAGTATGCTAGATCAGTAGAAATTCATACATCATGCACGCTATCTCAAATCAAAAGAACATGGAACAAATAATAACCTGAACCCCTCCCAGGGTGCTATTTAAACCAATCTTTTCAAAGGGACCCACAGCAGGTTTTGCTCCAATGCCAATGACAACCTGCATGCCAAGTAACAAAGGATGTATCAATCTCCCCTACACCTTGATTGTAATAATTTACTAACTTCTGTAGCAATACTAAACATAAAGGCTGTATTTGTCCAAAAGCATAAATAAAAAGATTTATTCTAGAAGATGAACAATTTTTTTTTCCTAAATTACCGTGTCCGCTTCAATTGTAGACCCATTCACGAGTTTAACACCAGCTATATGTCCATCAGAACCAGCTTCTAAATTCCTTATGGAAGTGCCCTGGAAGCACGAGATATACTCAGAAACCTTCTCTACATGCAGCAATCATATATGCCTGCTCGGAACACGACCAGGCACTGCTTCTGCTCAATTTAGTGGTCTGTTTTGGGATTTAGACCTTTTCCTTACCTTTTTTGTTGGTACTGTTGGGGTTGGGGGGAGGGGAATACAGAAAGAGAAAACTAACCTTGACGAATTTGACACCATAATCTTGGTATAGGTTTTCATACTTTTGGCCAAGAGATGGAGTAAACAATCTTGGCATAAGATGATCTTCTGGAAGTATCACCTAATTCACCAAAAGTCAATGCAAGTCAAAACATGGCTATTAAGAATTTCCTGAAACCATACGTTGAAATAAATGCATGCCTTGACACCAATTTGAGAAATATGCATTTCATTTATAAAGTAAATAAAACTAATATTTTTAACGTTCAGACCAAAGAATAAGCATCAACTGGACACAATGATCTTTAGGTAGGCAGACATGGATCCAAGGGGACGTGCGCAGATCATCTCATCACTACAATCTTGGGATCTATGAGATTAATGTGTCGTGGATTCAAAACACACACACCACCCCCATCCCAGCACACATAAAACTAATAGTATTCATAGTGATGTTTACATTATTTTCTTTCAAAGCGAATGTCTTGGTTAGCTTCCTTGAGTCAATCAGGTGAGTTTTTGGGGCAGTATTTCACATTCATTTACTTGATTTTTTAATTCCCAAACCTTTTAAGCTCGTTATTAATACAAGCTTTACTGCTTGTTCGGGAGAAATTATGATGGGATTATAATGAAGAGTAATGGGTCCCATGAAATGTTCAAATGGGTAGTAGTTGTACTCGTGTTTTCAAAATTGATGTTGGACTTTGACTTCAAATTATAATGAAATTATTTTTTAGCCAAACAAGCACTTACTGTTGTACAAATAATTTTCATTAGAAGTGATATGATTATTGCTGCCAAAAAAAAGCCCCAGTTGATCACGAAAAGTTAAACGAGGAATACATTATGATACTTGGGGAGTACTTTCTACACTTTTCTTTTCGATGAAGCAAAAAGGAAGCTGAAAAGGCTTTACAGTGTATCTTTCAACATAAATCTATAACTGAAATAGTGTCAATAGTTGCTGGCTTGCTCCACGCGTGGCTAATCATGTGTTATAATTTGGCCTCTACGATGAACTTCCTCATTACGTCCCAGTTACAGGGGTAAAAGAATATACTGTGATTTACATATATGCATAAATGGAATAATTGAATGAATCAGATAAGAATGTTTCTATTGTCTTAAGGTAGAAAATCACCTAAAATAGATATATATCCAATAGACGTTGACTAATTCCACTCATTGAAATTAAACTGTTGGGGAGGATACGCAATGATAGCAAGTGCTGCATGTTTGGCTAGGCTTAAAAATGAAGTTACCTTTGAGAAAATTTTTGTTTCCAAACATTTTGAGGTAAGTTACTTTTATCTTACTTTCATAATTAAAAAAGTTGCTTTGAAAGTAACTCTAATCTTATTGTAAAAGTAAATACCATAATTATTTCAACTTTTGCTAAAAAAAAATTAATTTTAAAGCTCACTTATTTATTTAGTGCTTGTTTGGGATAACTTAAAAAGTTGCTAAAAGTTGAAGTCAAAATCAATAATTAATTTTAGTCACATATTTCATAGGACCACAACTTTTCAACCACACATTTCATCAAAATTTATCAAAACTTTTTTATTAGTAGACTTTTCAAGTGCAGACAAACATACAAATTTTGATAAACTAGTTGCTTACAGTGGTATCAAGTTTCCAACCACTAGTTGCTGCTGCGACTTCCATGCCAATATAACCACCACCAACAACCACAACTTTCTTTGCTTTCTCCTGAAAGAGGGAACATAAATAAACATCAATTAGAATCTCCAGTTTTGATGCCAACTCAACTAAAACTAAACTCTTTTTCAGCTTTGATATCATCAAGAAAAAGTAATTACACTCCATACAAAGAGTTAGTCGAACTAAAATTACCAATGAAGGTATCAGTGAATCAGCATCTGCAACATCCCGGATATAGTGAACACCAGGTAAGTTGCCTCCAATTTTATCTGGAAATCTGAAGCCAAGACAAAATAGTTTTTTCATTTTTTAATCTGAGAATTAGAACAAAGAAAATACAAGGGTCTGATTGAACATTAACAGGATATTTTCAGAGTTCCAAAATTCTGAACTCCTTCAAATTAATTCGAAGCAAAATAATAGAAACAAGAAATCAACTAAGATGACATATGGGATCAAGACAAGTAAAGATATAGTGCAATAATTTTTGACATGCAGGAAACAATAACATGGAATATCGTCTATCACCATCATGTCACTTTAAGAGAATTAATTTAAAAATTGGAAGGGGTTGAGAGGATATAGATATTTTATGTATTTAAAATTCATATTTAACCGGCTTCTTCAAGTCTACGTCAATCTAACACAAGTATTCTGGACATAGCATTTCACAGTATTCCTATTATTGCAAATAAGGAACACATGAAGTTTGGTACTAAGTATTTTTAAGAAACTATCTTGTAAATGATATGTAGCTATTGAGAACCAAAGAAATCATATATCGTATAAATACCTGGAGGCTGAACATCCAGTAGCAATAATGAGGGATCCATACTTCAGCAATTTTCCAGAATTTGTTGTCAATGTTTGCTTTTCAATATCGACGTTGACTACTGGATCTTCATACAACATCTGAGCAAAAATGAAAATCACAACTTTCATAAGATATTCCAAGGAGTAAACAAAAAGGAATAAAATGTAAAGCAAATCATCCTTGAAACACTGCCAAGATATACCGTTTAAATAGTCAGATCGATTTGGCTATAGCTATGATTGGTTTTAGCCATATTTCCAGTAAGCTCTATATTATTCATAAATAAGTCCCCCATACATCATAACCAATAAAGTGGAGCAAGTGTAAATGCAAATTGCAAGCTTAATTGCATGCGTAAATTCTACTTTCAAGCCCTCATAAACTAACATAAATGTTAATGCTGGCTATCCATTAATTCAATCTCAATGCGTCGGAACATCATATATGGTAATAATATTGGATGGGGCATCTGATTTCAAATAAGGAGTAAATACAAAATTAACATGGAATTTCTAAGAATTCAAATCAGCAGGAGAGCATTGAAGCCTAAAATGCATTTCCAAAATAAACACAATGTTGAGTCGTTGACTATGATTTTATGAATTACGGTTACAGAGGCAAAACTCCATGTTACTAAACAAAGTGAATTCTCTGATGTATGGTGCACTCAAGGCTCAAAAGAAATTTAGCCTATGTTTGGCCTCCGTTTTTCCAAAAACTCATTTTTCCAAAACTCATTTTCAATCACATTCTCCCCATAAAATAATTTTACACATAAACCCAAAAATTTTCTTTATTTTAAACCACATATTCTCTAAAAAACCACTACTCCAAAATACATTTTTTAACCCAAAATGGGGCTCAAATAGGGGCTTAATAAAATAAAACTCAACTCCTAATAGATTATTGTCAAATTGATTATTGAGAAAGATCAATTATTTCTTTATAAATCAAATATATTTAGATGATATTCTGTCATGCATGTTATGTATTATATAAGTAAAAGACGATAAAAAATTGTCAGAAGATCATTAGACATATCAGCAAAATAAGAAATAAAAAATTACCTCTATTCCTTGCTCCTTGTACCAGTCAGGAGTTTGCCTTTCTCCACCTGATCCCACACAAGTATGGAAACCCTAAAACAACAAATTTAATTACACATAACAATAAATAAAAGAAAACCTACTACCATAAATTTAGCATAATACTCAAAAGAGGATATCCCACTTTTCTTGACATTCATAAGATGAGACAGTTTAGAAATGTGCAGTTGCACTAAAAGTTCATGCATAATGCACCACTGAGCCAGTATAATAATTGAAACCCAGAGATCAAATATCACAAAGCTCTGAAAAAACCAATAAACTCTAGTTAGGGGAAGTTGAAATGACAAATCAAGCTACGCTCACCGGTAACCGAGCTGGCTTTTTATCCAATGGGAACAAATAAGCTTTTGTCAGTGCTGGACGCTCATAAGGTGCAAATGCCTGCATTCATAAGTAAAATACCATTTCAAATGGATTCATAAATTCAAAAACAAATGTAAATTGATAAATTAATCATCATCTCAACACAATTGACTATCAATAGCCCTGTATTTTATTATTCCAATTCCTGATATTATTAAGAAGTCCGTCTTCAAAGCACAACACTTACAAGAATGGATGTATATACTCAAGGACTGTTGTTTTTCAGCCTATTATTATCTGAGGAGTTGATCAAAATAGCTATCTCACAAAGGTTAAAAAGTAGTGTTGCGTTAAAGGATTTCTTTATCGTTACTAAAAGTGTCATAAGTCACAATAGCAGATATTCCGTCTACAAGCTCAGAGAGTACAATGGAGATTATTCATTTAACTCAGTTTAACACTGAAGACTGTTTATTGAAATTGTTGCATCATTGATTCAATTCTCTGAGTCATCCCTATTACAAACCTACTTCACCCTCTCCACCTCTCGTTTTCTATCTGGCAGGATTTTACAAAGAGAGAAACTGAAAGAATACAGTGGTGACAGAGTAAGGAAGGAAACAGAAGAAAATCAGTGAAGAGAAGTATGTAAGAAGAATATTATGAAAATATTCTTAACATTTTAGCCATTGTAAAGAAACTTAACAATGTGGACCACTTTTCATTCCCTCTCCAAATTGTTTCTTTTCAAGAATTTTTGCTATGATTATCAATCAAACAAGGGCATAAATATTAAGTCAACCAAGCTAAAAAATTCTTAAATTACCTCTTTGGAGACAATGCAAAGCTTTCCATTAGCCAATCCGTGCTCGACAAAAGTCCTAGCCGCATATCCTGCTGCATTTCCACCTCCTACTATCACAAACCTGCAGTCACCCATCTTTAAATTCATGCGCACAAATAAATAAAAAAAAAAAAAACACACACACACACACACAAATTGTTGCGGGCAACGCAAAGAATTCTCCTAAAAGTTGTAAATAGTAGGTGTATCTTTCATGATAGACACAATCAAGTCCTTTATCACCCAGTCACCACCCAAACATTATTCATTCGGGTCTTACTTCAAGAATCGCTTGCGAAATACGCCCACCCTTTTATTCAGGTGATGCTCCTTACCACAAATACATACAATTACACACACGTATGTAGTATGATGGTTCAAAAGTTGATAACTTAACTCCCGATTTTCGTTGTCGAACGAGGAAGCGGAGACAGTGAAGCATCTATGGAAGATTCTGGAAGGAAAGGCACGCGAACCCTGATGAATTCGATTCAAGGGAATTGACCGTGGACACCACAGGGGAAGCCCACGCTTCATCAAAATTTTAGTTGAGGACACCCCCGTAAGATTTCGGAAAATTTCCAACGATGGTTCTACTCTAATCTCTATCTTATTATATAAGTTAGACCTTTATTTATTTTTTTGACATTTACTTTGCTAACTTTTTTGATCTTTACTAACTTAGCAGTGGACAATAGTTCCACTCCAATTGAAGTTAAATGGAATTGTGACTTCTATTTTGAACTTATGAAAACATAAAGATGGAGTGTATAAGAAAAATAAAAAAGACAATATTTTGAAAACAAGACCGATCGTTGACCTGGAGAAGGAAGAGAGTCAAAAGTCAAAGGATCGAATCGAGGTTAAATTAGTGTCAACCCAAAAATTAAATTAATAAATAAAATTTTAGATAGATGTATACTATTTAAAAAATAAATTACTATGTGTTTGTTTGGGAGGAATTAAAAGTCAATTAAAATTAAAAATATAGCATTTATTGGGTCTCACATGTCTAATAAAAATCAAAATTAACGACTAATTTTTCAATTTTAATCCGATTGTAATCTCTACCTAACACGCCTTATATATGAGCATATGAATTGATGGGAGGTCTTCCACATAACTTGACAAGTCAAGAAAACTTCATTTTAGATCTTTATTCATGCTTCCTTTTCTTTTGCAAGGCTGCCGAAACCCGTTAAAATTTTTACCGGTTCTTCGATTTCTAGTCATTTTACCAAAATTTTCCTGGTTCTTGTATTATCGGATATTTGGCCACAACCAAACGGGTCGCCGAACTGATTCATGATTTTTTCAATTGAATCAGTGGGATCGATCCGATTTTCAAAACATTGGAAGAAATAGAATAAAGAATAAACTCTAAGAAAAAATTACCATGCCAAGAGTTCTTCCCTCTCTGTCCTTACATCCACCCAACCCCAACTTATGTGACAAAAACAACAATGTCTTCCGCATATCTGCCCTCTCCAAACACTCCACTCATCCTTGTTGTCCCCCTCTGCATGTGATGAACACTTTGGGAGTGGGATAGACGAGAAGAGTGAGTAAATGGGAGATGGAAGCTTTTTGAGGAATTTATTTTTATCTTCTTATGGTTGCAAATAAGGGTATAATTGTTTCCATAAATCTAATTTTGACTTACAAATGTTGATCCAGTGGAATCCGTCTACTCCAAAGGAGCTACAAAAGTGAATGGTTGAGAACGAAAAGATCAGAGAATACACTAGGGATGCAGTTGCACAAATTTCAAAGGATGCTGACTTTTGGTGCAATTTTTCCCTTCTTATTTCATAAGTACTTTTCTTGTTGAAACTTTTTTCTAGAGAGTCAAGATTCTTATGGGCTCGATCGTTTTTATTTTTTAAGATGTATGTACAGTAAAATCTCGATAAATAAATGTTTGATAAATTAATAATTATGGTTTGTCATATAAGAAATGTTTTTATTTCTTACATTTCTTATATGAAAAATTTGTTATCTACAATAATGAAAAAAAAATTCATCGTTTTTATTATGGTTTGTCAAAAATTTGTCATCTACAATAATGAGAGTTCGTTTTCATTTCTTACATTTCTTATATGAAAAATGTTTTTATTTTACTATGAATAATGGTACCATGACAACTTGGTTGACATTTCAACCATAAATACATTTTGTGCACTTATTTGAATCATATTACTAAGAGCTTGTCTGGAAGGGATTGTAGGAAATGGAGAATCAATTTTCCTGCCGTTGAAGGAGAGGTCACGTGCTGAAGAAGTTGTTGAAATGGATTAAAATTTGGTGAAATGACATATTTGCCATTAGTTTGGATGCACTTTAACTACCTTTTGTAAATACCTTTGACCAATTCAATATTCATCATTTCCTACACAACCCCTTTCCCAAGTGGTCCCACCTAGTACCGATTTTATCCCATTTGAATGTCACTGTATACGTTTTTTTGGGAAATTAGAATTTGTATTGTGGACGTCAACATGTAAATTTTGTATTATGTTTTTTTTACGTAGCTACATAAATTATATCGTTGCACAGTTATTGGAGAAAAAACAAGTGACCAATCTATAAGTAAAATTAAGAAGCAACAATTAATTTCAACCTTGTTGTGCCAAGTAATCTCTGAACATATCCCACTCATTTCGACGGGTTTCCGGAGCATGCATTTCA
>CAIGRK010026263.1:0-20279 GCA_903798315.1 Fraxinus greggii | reverse complement strand
AGCAAAAAATATCATAAACCCATCAAAGCAGCGTTGCCTTTGGACAATCCGCCGCTTTAGCAACGCGAAAGCATTCGTCAAAACTTCCCTCCTCTCCCTTCGCTCACCCCTTTCCTTATCCTCAAACCCCTCGAAAATCCCCATTTTCATCTTTTTTCTCCTTTCCTCTGCACAGACACACATCTATATATAATGTCTTGTGCCACCAAGCCTATAACAATGGCAACAAATGGTTGCCTAGTTTCAGTGCCATCACTCTTCACCAAAGTAAAAATTTCACATTCACACTCAAATCTATCAATCCCATTAAAACCCGTAAAACTTCATCTCTCTTTGTCCACTCCCAAAATGAAAACACCCCATTTGAGGTTTTCTGTAATAGCTGCTTTGCAAGAAGAGAACAACCCAGTACTTGTTGAAGAACAAGAATTCCAAGGAAATTTGAACTGGGATAATCAAGAAACATCTGAAGGGGAAGCTGAAGTAGGAGAAGGGAGTGATAACGTTGTAGAGTTTGTTGAGGATGGTGACGAGAGTGATGGTTATGTGGAGCCACCTGAGGAAGCTAAAATGTATGTGGGGAATTTGCCTTTCGATGTGGACAGTGAGAAGCTGGCTCAGCTTTTTGAGCAGGCTGGTGTTGTTGAAATTTCTGAGGCGAGTACTTGGATTTAAAATACTTCTTATTTTCATTGCTTTTGGTTAGAGAAGATTGTTTCATACGTCTGGTTTTGATTGAAAAATTTGGACTTCCTAGGGATTATTTAACGCTGGCTATGAGTTGCAGGTTATTTACGATAGGGTGACTGATCGGAGTCGAGGGTTCGGGTTTGTGACGATGAGTACTGTGGAAGAAGCAGAAAAAGCTGTAGAAATGTTCCATCGTTATGTAAGTTTTGGACCTTCCTAAAATCATTTTCAAGGAAAAAAAATGATGAATTGCATATTTAGATGGATGCATGTTGTTTTGGTTTGTTATATGAATTATGACCTTGTTTTGTGTTTTTGACAACATGTGCAAATTATGATGAAAAATCAGAAACTTCAATGAAAGAATACATGGACTAATAATCTGGTGAGCGGCTAATTCTCCAATTTGAGATTGGATAGGCTAGATTAATAGGAAAAGTTATAATATTTGAAGGATTATCTGAGTCGTGCCTAGATGTAAATAGGTTAGGTATCTTGACAGTTTGCTTTCGCAGTTGCATTTCTTTCACGACTATGTCGGAAACATAGTACAATAAGTGTGACAAATTAAGAAACTACCAAAGATTTTGCTTTGATGCTATAGCTCAGCTTTATTTTTCCTCAGTTTTTTTAGATTGTATGATATCGCCCACTGTGTGGCATAATCACCACTGCAAACAACAGCCACCTCCATTGCCAGCATTGTAAAAGATACCATAACTATAGGAGGTGGCATAGAAGCAAGAATGGTGCAATTGAAGAGGTGGTCGTGAGCCGTGGTAGTAGGTGTAGTACAGCATGTTTTGAAAACTTAGGTTTTCGAAGTTTATTTTTTTGAAATGTACTTTGTTTTCTGAAATGATTCTTCAAAATTGCCCTCTCTTTTTTTTTCCCTAACAAAAACTTGCATTTTATCAAGTAACATTCTAGAAAAGCAACTTTTAAGTACAACCAAGCATGTTTGGTGGTCAGGCATTGTAGTTATTAAAGAACGATTTATTTCTTGAAATTCCACAAGTTTCTTTCTGTGTAATATAACGATTTCCTCTGAATTTTTTTCTGAATTCTAATTCAATCAAACGCTGGAAAATGCAGAAACATTTTGTTGAATATGTCATACAGCCTGCAGAAGCGGACCCTCAAAATGTCTGTTAGTTACCGAATTAAAAAGAAAAAATCAGTTTATGTCACTATACCTCATTCGAATATGTTCAAAAGACCAAGTATATACCACGGTTCAGCAATGGTTTTTTTCATTTCCAAAGCTGGCACAGTGTTCCATCTTCTGCAAGTACCATACAAATTTAATGCTCTATAGTTTCTCATCTTTGTCTTGTATTTACTGCTATTCAAAAAATACTAAAACTTATCAATCTTATTTTTGCAACTCCACTTCAACTTGATTTTGGTACACTCTATACTATATCATGCAAATGCTTCCATTGCAATTTACATGGCTTAGATATTGTTATTGACAGTGTTTCTCAACTTTATGGTCTTACTTCTATGACTAACATTATTGGTGTATGATACCTCAAGATAAATTTTGAGCTTATGCTTATACGACATGTTTGGCTATGTTTAAAAGTTACTTAAACATACTTTGATGCAACCTTTTTTTGTTTCCAAGACATGTTTAGAGAAATTGCGTTATTTATTACTTTTAGGTAAAAAAAATGACAATTTAGACAGTAAGGAAGCAAATGCTTTCAAAATAACGAACTTATTATTTCCTACTTTGACCAACAAATTAATTATTTATTCAAACTTACTTATCTACTTATTGTTGGATTTTTTAAGCTTAGCCAAACATGCACTATACTCCATTGTTTGATGACATGAAAGGAAAAAATCACCAACCAAAGTCGATCCATATGATACAAGCATATCAATTTACTTTCTTATCTGATGATGGATCAAATAACGAAAATTTGTTTTGTGCTGAGGAAGTTGCTAAATTATATTGTAATACATAATTTAAGTGGGCACCCTACCAACTGGGGAAAATTGCTGGCAAGAGATATCAGATGTCCGCCAGCCAGTACTCGCAATGGTGGACGTGACAATAAGCCCCTGTTTGGTAATGAAATGTGTGCTTGAAATATTGTGGGTCCATGAAATGTGGTTAAAATTAATTATTGACTTTGACTTGAGATTTTTATCAACTTTTAATCTACACCATACAGGGGCTAAGGTTTCATGATATCACAGTAAATCTGAAAGTGAAAATATGTTTGCTCGAGTCGCTCCTTTGTGCTCTATTTGCAGCTGCCAGACTTTGAAGATTGAATGCAACTAATTTCTTTAGTCAAAATTGCATCACTACGATCAACTAATTTCAACTAATTACTTGAGCCATCTCCTGTCAGATCTGACGATATGATCTTAAGAGTAAAAAGTAATATATTGTAACAGTATTAATCTGTTCAAAATTCTTCCTTTTCTCACCATCTGTTTTGTGCTTCCAAGTTTTGAACTTCTGCTATGTCTAATCAACTCAATTTTAAATCTTACAGTTTAATTCGTCATGTCATTCAAACTGTAAATAAATTCTGCATGCATGTGTTTACAACATGGAGAAAAGAACTTTTCGAAATAAAGTTTGCTATGCCATTTTTATTTAGTGTAGTATGTCTCCACTTTTTAATATTCTTTCTCCCACATTGTGTAGTCAACCTCATTCTTCTTTCAATATACTAGGGTATGCCAAACCCCTTATTCAGGTTAATGCATCTTGGCCTACAAACCATTTGCATGAACTTTAATGGATTTCTTGAAAATTATTAGAAAAGATTATCAATCGTCTTTGATCAAGTGCCTTCTATAGCCAGGTTTATGTAAGTTCATTTCATTTTTTGACAGGATCTAAATGGAAGGTTGTTGGTTGTTAACAAGGCAGCCCCAAGAGGGTCCCGACCAGAACGTCCACCTCAAGTGTCTGAACCTTCTTACAGAATTTATGTTGGTAACCTGCCATGGAGCGTTCATGATGGACGACTAGAACAGGTCTTCAGTGAGCATGGGAAAGTAGTAAATGCTCGCATAGTTTATGATAGGGAGAGCGGTCGATCTCGTGGTTTTGGCTTCGTAACAATGTCAAGCGAGTCTGAAATGAATGATGCCATTGCTAACCTCGATGGACAGGTAATGCTCTGTGTTTTATCATCCTTTGAAAATACAATTCTTGAAATATTTATTTATTAGACGAGAGTTGAAAATCCCTATATGATCTTTTATAGCTTGGAAACTAAGTTTTAGATTACACCATTTTTTATATATTAATGAAAGAAACTATTTTTTGTTCATGTTTAAAAACACTAAATCCGGTAGCGAGGCATTTTGTCAACTTGAGGGGAGACCTTAGCCTCCAAGTGCCATGAACCAAGCCTCAACACAAACCAATAAAACTATTCGAAAGAGAGTAAAATTACAAAATTATACTTATAGTGAACCTTAAGCATAAGAAAATTGATAATAAAAATCTAATTTCAGTAATTGGCAAGTGAAAATGGATAACAAAAACTAGCAAATAACATTTTAACAAAGTAGCAATCACTTCACAAGACTACTAATCTAGAACTAGAAAAGTTATAAATTATATAAGAATTCTGTTTACTTTCAACTTTATAAGGAAATCAAACTCAGAAGAAAGATAAGGAAAAATTCAAAGATAACCAGAAAAATATAATAGAAAGAAAAGAATAAAGTTTCATTTCAAGTCTCCTGTCGCCAATCATTTGCCGTAAAAAAAGTGGCAACTTCATTTGGGGAAGTCACATTTCAATTTTAAAGTATAGGACCACGGCATGTGCAGGATGAGGCAGCCTTGAAAAAGGGCACCCAAAGCGTTTATAAATAACCAGCCTGAATGGAACCACTCCTCAGCCACCCTGAGGCTGACAGAATGAGGCGTGTACGTATTGCAAGGTGCAATCCTTGAAAAAGGGCACCCAAAGCGTAAGCTTTAAAGCTCCTAGTGAATGCCTTGTCTTTGTACACCTCAAGGCGTAAAGCCTTTGAAAACACTCTTGTTTTTATATACTATAGAATTGGGGGATTGGAATCTTCATAATAACATCTTCATTTGCTTGCTGCAGAGTTTGGATGGGAGAGTGATCAGAGTAAATTTTGCTGAAGAAGGAGCCAGGCGCAACTCCTTTTGACTTGTTTAAGAAAACACGTAACCTGTAGTTCATAGATGTTCAAAGTGAGGATTGTTGCAATCATATTTTAGTCAGCTGTCAAATGGTAAAATTTTCTTTTGGTCATCAAGTCCATTTTGCGCTGCTACTGTTAATTTTGTTGGTAACATATGGAGATTATGATTTGATTCTTGAGAAAATCCAGACTTTTTCCAGTCTGAAGTTAGTTTTCCTATTCTGAAGTAAACATCATCCTCTGTTTATGCAAAGAAAAATACTGGTAATCAATATTCAGATTTTTATTGAACTTCTCCAGCAAGTATATATTTATTGTTGCAGAATTGCAGTTATATCATTCAGAACCCTTTCTACTGTTAACATTGTTTATTGGAAGTTGATCACTTGCGACTGCAGGTCTCCATGAATATTGAAATGCAAGAAACTGTAGACTATTTCAATCCTTGGGTCTTCTTTTTGGCACCTTATTGACTTTCTTTAGTCATTTCTTCTTGTTATGTGTTAATAGGGTTAAGGATTGTTATTCATGTCAGTCCTGTTTTGAGTTGAAGATATCAGTTCTCATCTGGTATGTCTGGCAGTTTCTTGTAAATATTATGCCAACGGCTGATTGCTATATATACACCATGTGTTTCTTAACAACCAGAGTTTTCCCCTTCTCTCTATCTCAATGCTGGAAGAACAAACCATGAAATGTGCTCACACAAGATTTGTGCATGTATATTTTATAGAATAGAGTATGTGTGACTCAAGGAAATTGGTTGATATTAATAAAGAATGCAGTAGGTTGCTTAAACTAGACATGTTGGAAGCACAGCCATCTTCTGAAGCTGGTCATATTTCATACTGGGGATGGAGTTAGTAAGCGCGGGATGTTTGCTGGCTTCCATTTGAAATGGTTTGGGTGCCAAGTCGACGATGTTTAGCCAGATTTTGAGATTAAAGTGAGAGCGCTGCTTGTCCACCTCAAATGAAGGCTGCTCTTCTGCAAAGCCTTTGATTACATGCAACTCAGAATCTGTTTTTGTTTACTATAGAGATACCGTGTATGATGTTTTAGTTTGGAAAATATGTAAAGAAACTCACCGCTATCAAATTTGAACCGAAAAATGTGAAAATGAAATGGACCCAAATTTTAGTTGAAAAACAGGTCGGACGGATAACCAATAAACTCAAAATTCCTCAAAAGACTAATCCATCTCTCAACCCCAAAGAAAACGCGCTCAGCTTCGACTCAACTCTTTTGACTCTACATATGCGAGCATCTGATAACAATGGAACATTTTATTTTTGAGAAGAAGAGTCGTTTACAAGCAGTGTACAATTGACATTACCAAAAAAAAAAAATAATATCTAAGCCAGTTCACTCATCTTTTGGTCTCTCGTCCTTTTTGACGCTGCTTTTCCTTTTTTAATTCACTTCCTTTTTCATATCGAAATTACGGACAAGTGCAGAAAAAAAAAATTCACATTTGTATAGGAACATTTACAATCTTTTCTTTTGTAATGACAAAAACAAAGTATAAAATTCTCTTAAGAAGCTTTAGTTGTTCGAAAACATAAGCTCCAAAAGGATCGTCAAAAGGCAGATTGCTAGCTTGGTATGTGTGTTAAGGAGATTAAACAGTTTTTTGGTTTGGAAGCAACACTCTTCCCTTGTTCAGTCTAAAAAATGCAAAGATACTAGTCATGAGAAAATGAGATTTTATTTCCTTCTTCGCTATTAATTTTGGAGCGTGACGATGGGGCGGGATAGAAATCTACAGTAAAACCAAATGTTCACTCATGTGCAAATTTGTTTACCATTCTGTACAAGAAACTGAAATAGAATTCATATGAACAACTAGAACCCTATTACACGTTCAGAACCACAGATACCTGGTTATACCATTTTCTGTACAAGAAACTGAAATAGAAGGCATATGAACAACTAGAGCCTTATTACACGTTCAGAATCACAGATATCTACCCAACTAATACCACAACCCTTAACCCCGTAACTGAGCATCTCGACTTGTCAATGGTACATAACGAACAGAAGTCTCACTTTGAATGCTTAGTGAACCATCTGGGTTCTTGTCCACAACCTGCAAGTCCTGGAAAATGTTCCCCACAGGGATCACCAACCTGCCGCCAGGCTTCAACTGATCTATGAGTGCTTGGGGAATTTCTGGTGCCGCAGCTCCAACATGAATAGCATCATATGGTGCATACTCAGGCCAGCCCAGCCTGCCATCTGTCAACATACAAAATAATACAACCAACGAATGTAGGGGACGCATAAAATACGTCGCCATTGCAACTAATATTTCAAGATGCGACACAAGATTCATCAGGACAACTATATGCACTACAAATAAAGAGAGTATTTTGTATCAAAAACCTTGAAGAAATCTCATTCCATGGCAAGGTGAATGAGCTAGAACTGAATGGAAGTATCTAATTAAGCATTGAGACGATTCCATGTTGGCACAGGGAATGAGGTAAGTTTATATTTTCAGTACAGCATAATCAACAGTACCAGAGAGGCTAGCCTCCTAAATTGCGTGTTGTCATAAATTGTAATTGAAATTGATTAAGCTGTTGCTAGTGTAGGAAGCTGACGTCCCTGGTATTATCTATCACGCTTCCTATTAGCCAACGTGGAATCAATCAAACGTCACATATGAGCTGAAAACTAGGAATAAAGAACATATTTTGCTAAGCTGGAAACCATGAACCGATTTCATCTTTAAACCAGATGTAACACGAAGATTAATCAAATAATTTAATCACCACACTGAACATAAAATCTTATTTCAAAATGAGGCACTAAATCTCACGACGGTAGCCATGGTCCTGTTTGATCTTGTATACTAAATAGTGCAAGACTGACACCGTCCACTCTTGTCAAATTATAGTCACCAAACATGCATTGACGCACAGGATTAATTATTTTAGCAAACCTATAAAAAAGGACATAAACATCTAATCATATTAGTTAGTAGGCATAGAGCATGTTTGGCTAAGCGTGAGAAAAGTAAAAAGTTTAACTTATACGTTACTTAAAGTTTAACTTATATGTTACTTACTCCTTTTAAGGAAGTTACTATTTTGAAAAGTAACTCTTACTTTCAAAATATAATTGAACCTTTTAAACATCGCCAAACATGCTCGTATTGTTACTGGTTCACTTCTTTGGTGGCCATAACCCTGAGCACTATAGCAACGGGCAAAACCAAAATGACAAAAATGAAGGCAGAATGAAATTAACTTGTCATATAATCAACCAAATGTACATAAAATTCTTCTCAGTTCTCAATACATTCAATTTCTTCTTGAAATATTTATTAAGTTATTGTAATACGGTTTCCACAACATAAGCCATGCAAGCGTACAACAATTATGTATCATCACCACTCTAGTAACTAATCCAAAAATTCTTGTGTTCGAAGTATCTTAATTTTTTAAAAAGATTTTACATGGTGAAGAAATATGTAGCAAACAATAAACAGCCACTGTCACATCTGTTAACCGTAAAAACATCCTCATCTTGCAAATTAAAAAAGAACCACCCTCATAACATTAGAAATAATTAGAAAGCAGCAGGCAAAATGAACATGCTCTTTTTGCAAACTAGATGAAAAAAGGTCTCAAAATGTTCAATATAAAAAAAAATGGAAAGAAGAGAAAAACAGTGAGGCAATCCAAAACATACCACCAGTACGCATCACAAGGGATCCTTCTTTCAATAGCGAAGCTGCTGCACTCTTCTGGATATTCTGAAGAGACGATTCAACCAACTCAGGAATATGTTCCACCCCAACTGCACGACCTTGTGGTCCAACCATGACAGCAAAGCATGCTGTCAAATACCCCGTTCCTACAAAAAGAGGAATCTCATATAATCCAGAAATCTGAAGTGTTGTGGAAGTTTGAAAGATCCCAAGAAAATCAATTTACGCAATANTGGAAAGAAGAGAAAAACAGTGAGGCAATCCAAAACATACCACCAGTACGCATCACAAGGGATCCTTCTTTCAATAGCGAAGCTGCTGCACTCTTCTGGATATTCTGAAGAGACGATTCAACCAACTCAGGAATATGTTCCACCCCAACTGCACGACCTTGTGGTCCAACCATGACAGCAAAGCATGCTGTCAAATACCCCGTTCCTACAAAAAGAGGAATCTCATATAATCCAGAAATCTGAAGTGTTGTGGAAGTTTGAAAGATCCCAAGAAAATCAATTTACGCAATAATTTTCTTTGCATTACTAGAAATATGCAGTCCAAACTCATAACAGTATGTGACAAAAGCGCTAACTCCTAACAACCTCAGTGGCACCTAGAAGATAAGCACACACTTCATTGAAGTTTTCAATTGCAAATTTACTAGATTTATACACAAATAAAAGTTCACTTGAAACACAATTCTATATAACATCTTCAAATGTTAATGCTGTTAGAAGACAGTAACGTATTACTGTATAACGAAGTCACTGGCCAACAAGTTTTCGATCACAATAACAACTTGGATAAAAGAATACCTGCACCAACATCCAAAGAATGCATGCCAGGCTTCAAATGGTTTTCCAACAATTCGAGGCATGTGGCATGCATATGAGGTGCAGAAATAGTGGCATTGTAGCCTATCTGCACAGGACTGTCCATATATGGTGGGGCATCCTCAGGAACAAACAAAGCCCTGTCAATAGTTTCCATTACTTCGGCTACTTTTTTCGACCTAATCACTCCATGACTCTGCAAAGTCTCTACCATTTTTTTGTTTGTATTGATTCCACTTCCAGTCCAGAATCGCTGTTGAGAAACATAAAACAATATTGAAGTAAGAGGTAACAGGAAGGTCCATCTCATAACCTGTCAGAAAATAAAGAAATAAAATGGCAAAATCAAATTGATAAACTTCGACAGTGAATAACTTTCCAAAGAAAATTTTATAGAGTTCTGGTTCAAGTCAATACTGAATTCACATCCCAAACTGAAAACATTTTCCTTCGATAATCATTTCATCCATTTATAAAAAAAGAAAATTTCACTGTTTCGAAGTTAAAAACAATTAAGTCCCTAATTAAACCAATGCACCAATGCTATACTTTACAATTCAATAACAAAAATAGGTGCGTCATTCAGTTCCCAAACCAATCACAATCACTTCAGGCCAGAATCTGACCACAAGAATCAAACGCACTTTCAATATCTACTGCGATGTATATATACAAGAATCAATATTTTCTTAACGCAGCTCCACTCCGAACTATCACCATAGCAAATTTCTTATATTCCAATCAAATTTCAGACTTCTCATATATACACCTTCTATTTCTCCCTAATTTTACTTCAAAAACAACCTAAAGAACAATAAACGGCATGTATTCGAAGGAATGGATATAAAAACGTTAGATATACAAACGCATTAGGCGTGTGCAAGAGAGGGAGGGTTACTTCCATGCGTGAGAAAAGAGAATTCCCCGTGAAGATGGCAGTATTAGGGAGGCTAGAACGAAGGAAAAAAGCTGTCGCGGAGAGGGCAGAAACAGGCGGCGATTGAGATATAGTGAGACGGCGGTGAGAGTGAAGGTGTCGCACTCGCAGAGTTAAGTACGATAAGGATAGCTTTATAGGCGCACGATAGCGGCAACGATACGCTATTACTGAGAGTGAGTGTGTGTACGTGGAAGGCATTTTTTTCTTTTCCAACTCTAATCACTTCTCTCGCCTTTTCTTTAGTCTCTAGCTCTTTCGATGCACGTGTCGCTCTCTTGCCTAGAGTTTCTTGGACCTTCGGCTTGGCCCGTTTCTCGAACAGCCCAACTCATTTTTTCCTTTACCCAAATATTATCGCGTGGAAATTATTACATGTTTTTTGATAAAATTTCAATTATTACTTCGTAATAAATTTTTCCCACAAATACTGTAAAATTGTAATAAAAAAGAAAAAGAAAAAATTACTTTAGTCATACAGCATAATCAAATGAAAGCTGATTTTATTGCATCGAACACGCCCCCTCACAGATGCGTATCAACGTCAAAATTCCAGAACTGCGCCTCATCATCTTCGCTCGTATACTCAATTCGATGGAATTGCTTGATGGGTCTTCGATAATTATGCACTCGAGGAGGGTGATTGTGGATAAAACAAGAATTAGAAAAACGAAAATTACACCAAACCTTCCTATAAACTTTACATTTCAAATATCAGTATTGAAGTTAATCATTTCAAAAATCAGGTACCATACCAAACCATCCTGCTTGACACCGTGTCACCATCCCACCCACCCTAAAAACAATGATTAATTGAAGCAAACAAATCATTGTTTTTATTGTTGTTGGGTGGTGCTACTGCTTTGATGTTGTTTTACTGTGTCACCGCTTCTATTATTTCGCTATCGTATCGTCACTTTCTATTGCATCGCTTTACAGCTTCCATGCATTGCTTATGTCGCATCACGTCATCTTCCATCGATTGAATGTGGCAACGATTATTGTAGTTTGGTTATTGTGGAATGAGGTGGTGGTAGATTGGAAGTGGAGGTAGCGGTTGTGGATTTAAAGTGCAAATGACAATGATGAGTTGGAGGCAGAGATGGTGGTGAATTGGATAGCAGAAATGTCCAAAAAGATAGCTTTAACACCACCTTGCTGAATAATCCTAACCCCAAAAACAATAGATCCCACATGGGGTGGTGATGGAGGTGGAGGGAGGTGGAAATGGTCAACAAACATCGAAAAAGCGAAAGTTGAATAAAGAAAATGATTGGGTGTAGACGCTTGGTGGTGGTGGATTGTGAATTTGAGGTGGCGAGGGTGATTTGGGTGATACCGACGATGGAAGAGTGGATGAGTTAAACTAAAGAGCTTTGTGACCGATTAATTGAGTAATTTATGACTAATAAATACGTGATTATGACCTAAAAATTATGTATTTATGACTGTGAATTGTATAATTTATGATTAGTACTTAATTGTGAAAAAAAAATTGTGTTATCGAGACATTTATCTGATTAGTAAAATTATACGTGACAACTTTATTAGGGATGTGTCTTGAAATCTTATAATTACATAATTTTTTTAATTAGAAACCAAGCAAATTTTGGAATCGACGACCCGGCCCGACCCGACCCGACAAATTGTCAATTTTCAACGTGGGACTGTTATAGTTGTCTGCCACACGTACACGCAATTGACATTTAGGTTTTCTCCTGTGTTCCTTCACCATCAAATCCGTCCTGTACTCTGATTTCAGAATCATATAAATTATTTCTAATGAGTTGATCGGTCATTCCTCTTCAATTTCTGTCGATCTTCATCGATCGATCACAATATTCTTCCAGGAAATTTAATTGAAAACTTTCTAAACAGTCCGATAATTAAGATTTATCAATCCAGTAACCAAAATGTAAGTATCTGCTCCATTTTTTCGTATGCTATTCCATTCGTCCTTTCAATTTGATTCTTTTTCCTATATGACTTCTGGGGGTTGAATGTATTTTGAGATATTTTTGTTTGATTTTTCAGGTCTCGAGAAGAAATAACAATGGAAGCAATAAAACACGCTCTGAGAGCGCTTAGAAAGCGGCATTTACTCGAAGAGGGCGCTCATGCCCCGGCTATAATCGCCCTTTCGCGCCCCCTGGTTTCTCAGGTTATTTATATGTGTATATATATTTGCGGTTTCTTTTTGAAAGTTTGTGGGAAAGATGATCCTATGGGGTAGTTGAAAGATTATAACCCTACATAGGTAACTTATTTTCCTATGCTTTAACTACCACTAAAGCAAAATTACTTGCATTCATACATAAAAGACCACATTTATGATGTTCGATATAGAAAATCTATAAAATAGACGAAAATCTAAATCTGTGATAGCTTTTAGAGAAACTATATCTAATTGAAATTTCTTTAAACATTGTTAATGCTGGGTGGTTTTGGGATTTTTGGCACCATGAGGAAATTTGGGTTTTAGTGCACATAATATTGATTATTGAGCAGTAGAGACTACTAGGTTGATTACGGCTATCGTCAACTGCCACTGTTTTATCAAATCATATGCAAAGATGACTTGTGTTGTAAAAAGGTAAAAATCACTTTAGTCAATTTAGTCAGATTCCATTCTTCTTCTTATGGAGCATAAAATGTCAAATAGGAGATCTGTTGAAGTTTACCGCACGTGTTACTTAATGGAGTGCATTCGTCATGGACTACATAATCTCCTCAATACTTGGGATGGTCTGTCAATCTTTACTGTATTCAACGTGATGCATCACATGAAAGGCTCTTTTTACCTGCACGGTTATCCCTTTGTCGTTTCTTTAAATAGTACTCAACATGATGCAGGGAGGCTCAAATTGCCTATTTTCTTAGTTTTTCTGCAGTAAAGAGTGCAATTATTTTCTCTTCTCTGTTTATGTGGACTTTTCCCTCCTATTAGACAAAACTAGAAAATTACACCCTTCCCAGTTCTCTATTTCGTGACTCAGACCTTCCTTCATAAAACCCATAATTCATGCAATCATTATAGCTGTGAGAATCAAAATTATGGGTCAAAAAGAATCTGCACCAGTAATTTGTGCAAAGATTATATCATGTTTCATAGAGACAACATTGAGTAAAACTGAAAATAGCATTCAAAATATTGCTCTTTTGTTCAAGAAAATCACGTGAATTTAATATTATTTTTAGCATCGGAATTATGTAGAAATTTTGCCTAGCTATTTTCGGTTTCATTCAACAACTAATCGTGTGAAAGTCAACTGCCTTTTCAAAATCTCTCATTTCAATAATATTTAATTTGATATTTTTCTTTGATACTTTATCCCATCCAAACTCTTGGGTCTTCTCTGATGTGATTTCCTACCCTGAATAACATAATTGTGAATATTTTTCATGAACAAAAGAAACATCATCCACACCCATCGATAACGTTGAATAAATTCTTATGTTTTTCCTCACAGTTTCTAGTTGATCTTGCAAAGCATGTGATTCTTAAAACTTGTTATTTGATATTAAATTTTGTTATTTTTCATGTTATTTGAACTTGTTTATGTCCATGGTTCTTCCTAGTTTATGTATCATGATATCTAGAAGTTCATGATGTTCATCTCTTGTTATGGGCAATATTGACAATATTGGAAAGGCTGAGATTTCTATTTAAGGCAAATTTGTACAATATGATGTATGATAGTTGCAAATATTTGCTCTTATATCAAGCCGTGACATTTTATTTTGAAGGGCTCAGAGTGGAAAGAAAAAGCTGAAAGTCTTGAAGGGGAGCTCCAGCAGTGTTACAAAGCTCAAGCTCGATTATCAGAGCAGCTTGTGGTGGAAGTGGCGGATTCCAGAGTTTCTAAAGCTTTAGTCCAAGAGAAAGAAGCAGTGATCTCTGACTTGCAAAATGAGCTTAATCTAGCAAGGTTTTGCTTCACATTCTCTATTTCTGTTCCTTAGCTGGGGACAAAAGGTTTTTTGGATAGATATGAGCCATGTGGGGTTGTGATTATGAGTAGCATATATCATTACTCCATTGTCTAAATTTATTTCATTTTCAGGGATGAACGTTCTCGTTTAACTGCATGTTTAGAAGAAAAGAGTAAAGCTTTAGAATTGTTAATGAGCGAGCATCAGAGTCTAAAAGAACAACTCGAAGCAACCACTCTTAGAGCTAGTAATGCTGAGGCGGAAAATAAAATGCTTATTGACCGTTGGATGTTGCAGAAAATGAAAGATGCTGAACGCCTAAATGATGTATTATTCTCTTACTTTCGTGGTTTGAATCATTATCAGCACTATATTCTTCCTTTGAATATGATTAACTCGTAATATTTTTCATGCTGATACTACATCCTGCCACCCAGGAAAACAATGAGTGGACTTTGATGATATTATGGTCATTTCTTATTCTTCTTCAATGAAATAGTAACAAACTTCTTTTCTTTGTTAATGAATTTTGTTTATTGTATACACCTTTGTTGAATTTGATATGACAGTGTTATTATGCCATTCTGTTAGAATGTCGAATACTTCTTCTAGTGAGTCTGTCATTCTAATAATAATGCTTGAAGTGTGGCTGGATGCTGATTATTATTCTTTTGAAACTTGAAAATGGAAGGTGTCACTGCCCCAAAACTCCTGGGAAATACTGACTCCTTTTTATGCGGCCACTTACTAGAAAATTTGGTTCTTTCTTTTACTGCTTAAAGAAAAGTGCATCTGATTTCATTCTTGTTTTCTTGTGGTTGGTCTTTGCTGAATGCTAATTTTATGTTTCTTGTGTTAAGGCCAATGCTGTTTATGGAGACATGCTAGATAAACTAAAGGACAGCAGTATAGAACAACTTGCCCGTCAACAAGTGGACGGTGTCGTGCGTCTAAGTGAAGAAGGTGCTGAGTACTATATAGAGTCACCCATTCCGACTACATGTAAGCAAAGGATCCCGGCCCATGATGGTGGCTGTGCCTCTATACTGTTTGAGTATAATTCAAGCAAGTTGATAAGTGGGGCACAGGACCAGACTATTAAAATTTGGGATACAAACACGGGGTCACAGAGTCAAACTCTTCGTGGTTGTCTGGGCACTGTTCTTGATCTCTGCATCACCCACGATAACAGATCCGTCATTGCAGCAAGTAGTGCAAATAACTTGTACGTATGGGATGTAAGTTCGGGCCGGGTACGGCACACTCTCACGGGCCATGTAGACAAAGTATGTGCCGTAGATGTGAGCAAAGTATCTACCCGCAGTGTTGTGAGTGCAGCGTATGATCGAACGATAAAAGTTTGGGATCTGCAGAAAGGTTACTGTGTCAACACACTACTTTTTCAAAGCAATTGCAATACCCTTTGTTTCAGTATGGATGGACAGACCATCTGTTCGGGTCACATGGATGGAAATCTTCGACTGTGGGATATTAAGACGGGAAAACTTCTAAGTGAAGTTGCAGCACATTCACTTCCTATAACGTCTCTTTCTTTATCTAGAAATGGAAACATGATTTTGACCAGCGGTAGAGACAACTTGCATAACTTGTTTGATATACGTACTCTCGAAATTTGCACAATGTTGCGCTCAAATGGTTACAGAGTAGCGTCAAACTGGAGCAGATCGTGCATCAGTGCTGATGATGGTTATGTTGCTTCTGGATCTGTGGATGGAACAGTACATATTTGGTCTGTAGCAAATGCAAAAATAGTAAGTACTCTAAAAGAACACACAGCTCCTGTTCTATGCTGCTCGTGGAGTGGTCTCGGGAAACCTCTAGCTACATCGGACAAGAATGGTAATATTTGTATTTGGAACGACAGGTCTCCTTTTTAGCCAACATTCATTTATTTGTCGAAAGTCGCCCCTTGTCTATAGATTATGAATGGCAGTCAGTTAAAATCTTTGAGGAATTCTATCGTTGCTAGTATACCTGAATGAAGAAGTAATTACCATTTTCAAAGGTTCTGCATACGAAGAATGACGTTGTCAAGCGAGGTAGATCTGCTGTCCTTGTGTAGATTAATATCGCTTGGGATTATCGATTATGGAATGCGATTATTACTTCTTCGTTTTGAGCGGCACAGTTTGGTTGCATATATACATGCCATGCGAGTTCTTTTTCAGGTTCACTTTCAACAGTCTTGTACATGTATTTATTATGAGGACATCTTTGAACGACCTACTACTGCACATACTTGTAATCTCAGGTAAAATATTCTTATTATGATCTTTCTTCTTAGCTATATACTTGCTTTCATGCAACATTGATCTTATAAGTGTGGACCAACTTTATAAAAATTCTGAGCATTCCCCGACAGAAAAATTCAGCCGACGACTACATCAAAAAATCCTCAACCGTAGATCAATTTATGAAATCCAATTTGGACAGTATCATTCCTAAAGGTAATTGTCCGTTTGCATAATTTTCCGTTGAGATCAGATTGTGGCCTTTGATCTCCCGATATCTTTAAAATACATTTTTTTCTCCTTTTTTCAACGATACATTCTTCAATAAAATAATATTACACGCAAATTCAATTTTTTTCTTATTTTTTAATAACACATTCTCCGTCAATATATTATTTTAAAATGTATTTTTAGAATAAAAATGGAGCTCAAACGGATTCTGTTGCTTATTAATAATTGTCCCGTTGTGCAATCTTTTTGGATGTTAGAAATTTATTGAGATTGTCAATTCAAATGAATAACTATACATATGATAACATATTTAGCATGAATAGTTAATAGATCATTACATGCAATAAATGTTTAATTGATTACTGTGTAATCATATTGCCTACGTCAACGCAAAATCAAGCATGGCAAATGAATCTTGCAAGTTGTATGCGGATTAGGGATGAGGATGGCAATGGATCGAGCTCACTCTAATTTCAACTGATTACATGTAATTGATGCATGTTACAAATAATATTAAATTGTGACTAATCCTGACATTTAAATTGATAATTTTATTTTGAAGAAAAAGTAAATGATTTATTTATTTTGGTTGTAAGATAAAATATATGCTTCATAAAAGAGCAACTTGATAATATTTTTAAAACCAGAACTCATTTACATATCCCCAAATTGATACATATGAATACAAATGCAAATGGTCACATGTGTACAAAATGCAACTTGTGCATGAGGTAGGGATGGCAAAAAGCTCGGGTTCGACTCGGAAAAAGTCCGAGCCGGGTTGCCCGCAGGCAGCTACAATAGATTTTACAAAAAAAAAAAATATGTAGATTTTATTAAAAAACAAAAAAAAAAAATCGAGCCGACTCGGCCCGTTAAGGCTCGGGCTAAGTCATTTTTTTTGGTCGGGCTCGGCTGGGCCCAAAATAGCTCGGTCAAAAAAGTTCGAGTCGAAAAAGCTCGGCTCATTGACATAGCTAGCTCAAGACCACTTGCAGTGGCATACTTGACCACCACACTCGATGTTCCTTGTTACGTATAAGAGCAAATTTGTCCCTTAGTCGATTGTTTCTATCCGCCTGAGACTTGAGTAGTGAAAAGTAACGTGGCTATGTATCACTTTTTGAGTAAAATATATAAAGAAATTATACTTTAAAAATTAATAAATTAAGAGGAAAAAATAATAATAACAAAAAAAAACCTCCCAGTCAGCAACCACCAACTTTACCCTTTCCCCACTTGCCTGCGACATTTTTTTTTTTTTAAATGTATTCATCTGTATGTATCAATCGTAAAGGGGCAAGGAAAAAAAAATCATTAATTAATTAAAAACATAAATTTGAACACTATTTTAAATATCAGAAATTGAAACCAATTGGTAATTTACAACCAAGCAATCCCGCCATTCAAAAACTATGTATAGTCCCTATAATCTACTTGTGGTTTATCACAGCTTCTTATCCACTAACAAGGAAACGAGCAATTTATGATTGTTGTCGGATTGGGCGAGCTATTAACTCAACCCCATCAGAACTCCTAAAAAATAAAATTAAAAAGGAGACAGAAAAATGACATGATAACAAGAAATAAAAACAAGGGAAAAATTACATTTTCATTTACAAGATTGCTTACTATTCACCAAAAATTTCAACTTTGGACATTTATCCTTCTATTCTATGTACATTTTCATTTCCCCCGAGGGATAGCTCAGTGGTGCAAATGACAGGAGTGAAGTAGTCTCTGCTGAGCTGGCAGCCGCAGTGTGATGATTCGATTCATGCTTCTTACAAGGCATGAATTGAACTCTTTGTGGGCACCAGTATGACAGCTCTGTACCCTGGCCTGTTAAGGCACATACCGCGATTTACTTCATTCAAAATGCTTTAGGGACGGGGCGGCGGGGGACCCTCAAGGTTGGAGTTCAACCTTTTTTTTTTTAGGTACATTTCCATTTCGGCAATCCGAGGTTCCTCTTCTCTCTTCCTCTTGGGGAGAGACAAGGATGATATAGTTTTAGCTGAGACCACCTTTCGTACAAGTAATCTCCTCCTTGCGTTGTCTCCTCGTCTATTCTGCTGAACCTTCAATTTGAATTGTCTGAAGTAACACATCAAACATATAAACTTTTAGATGCTCGGTAACTAACGACATAAAGAAGAAATATCAAGGCATTTGTTCTAATATTGTTGTCAATTGCCATTAATCAATCAAACTGTTACATGCAATAGGACTTCCTTTATGAAGATATTTTGGACAGAAAATAGACATTGATGTTTCTATTCTTAGGGACTCCAAACTGTCCATCAATGTCTAAAATCACAAAGAATTAGCTTGTGATTTTCCTTGAAGCTAAAATATCTGGTACAGTCATTGACTCGTTGCAAATTGGATAGGGAAATCATACAATGATGTAGAATATACCACTATATTTCCCGCGTTTACTCGAACAGTTAGTGTGTAGTATTCATATAAATAAAAGCGTGAGTCGTAAAGTCTTTTTTACCTGCACAGAGGAACCCTGCATTCGTCAGGCCGATCACAGATTGAGGAGTGCAATCGAAATAGCTGCCACGTTCTTTTACATCGCAAACATCCGCCATTGACCCTCTTCTTACACGCTGCAAGATGCTTGATCAGAATCTGTAGTCCATGGCACGTGGAAAACTTGTTACATTGACCCTTGTTCTTGCTCGGATCCATGTCATAAGGTCCAACGCTAGTGCACCCTTCAATACATATGTGCTCCAGACAGTCCATTGCTTCACTTAGCTGTAGATACATCTTCTGCTGGTCTCTATTCCACCTTGTCGTCTTTTTCCTCTATCAAGAACAACTTCAAATCATTATTACATTGATAAACACAAACTACAAGCCTAATTCTCAATATATAAACTCTTATATCACCATCTAATGTTTTTTTTCGCCATAGTTTGTCGTAAGCCCAATTAGTAGAGCTACATATGATTGATAGTCAACAAAAAGCCTATGTTTGGCACCATTTATTAAAAACTCATTTTTCCACAAACTCGTTTTCAACTACAAATTTTATGGGACCCACAACTTTTATCATCTTTTCAACGACACATTTCACTGAACCCTAACTTTTATGAAATTTTTAACCACGTATTTCACCAACTTTTATCAAAATTTACTGAAAATATGTTTTTATCCGAACCAAACAGGGGCAAAATATTGTCATGCTTTAGTAGCGACTTGTGTGTTTTAACCTGATATATATTTGAACAATGGGGTATGTTTAGAGTGTATACCGTTTCAGCTTCATTGATGAAAAGCAAAATTTCAAGTTCAACACAAGGATCATGATTTTGCAAGAATTTCCGTCCTTCGGTCTGCTCAACTGCCTTGAAATTACACGACAACATTTTCATGCACTTGAGGTAAAGATCAGGTGCATCGCAAAGTCTTGCAAGCTGAAGTACATCCAACATGAGAAACGCGGGATTTGACCCAACTACACCTAGAGAGGGGGGTGATTAGGTGTAAATGCGGAATTAAAAATTCTAATTAAC
>CAIGRK010026161.1:0-10688 GCA_903798315.1 Fraxinus greggii | reverse complement strand
TCGGGCTCAGTTTGAACCAACAAATTAAACACCAACCAAGTAGTGTGATACACAGATTTTTCAACATGTTTATTATGCAAAGAACAGTAGACTAACACCAAATTAATCAAGTAAATGGCTAACATATACAACTAATGCATAAATGACTCCAAGAAAAGATTTCACCACAATTATTTCATCCCATTTCATGTAGTTTGTATCTTAAGAACACATATTTCCTCTCATTGCCAACCATACTCACTAGATTGGTCACTCCTCATATGTAACTGGTAAACCACAATATATTCTAAGTCCATGAAATGTTCCTCAATCACTACCTCACGTCTCTCAACCTAGATAGATAATGGGTCACCACCTAATGGAGGTGATAAGAGTATCACTCTCTCACTCTACCCAATTATAATTCTCAACAGAAAGAGGATTCCAAACATTTAATTACATTACATCTCGCGATCCAAATGTCACTCTCCGCACCCCTATACATATCACCATTGTACCATCAGGCATCTATATTATACATTACCAGTTGACATATTTACTGCCAATGCACCTATTACACATCAAATATCAATCATTACAACAATAATCCTAGCCACTATACATGTAACACATTACACACGGTAATATGATCACTCTCAAATTCATGCAAAAAAATACACATCAAACATAATGAAATTTAACATAAAGTAATGCGCAGCTTTCGAAATCTTTTTTTGAACCAAAATTCCTCTCATTTTCTATTGCCAAAGAGAAAAATCTCATTTTCTATTAAAAATCTCCAAATCAAAATGCATAGTCATTTTGAACACAAAACAACCAAAAAACACAATTAGGTCACACAAAGTACCCCTAAAGTCGTAATATACATTTTTCTAAATTCTAGGGTTTTGTGAGATTTATGATCTCAGATCAAGGGAATGATCAAATAGGTAAAGTTCATGTGTTCGAAGGGAATAATCAATGCAACACAAAAGTAAGTCGACAAAACCAATTTCTCACTCAACGCAAGTCTCACGCAGTGACTTAATCAGCAATTATATCAAAGAAATAATAAATAACTTTTACCAATTAAACTTAACACTTCAAACATTATAATTCTTAAATTTAGCAACATGTAATGGTTACACTCACATTGTAATCTCAAACCTAATGGGAAACCCACACGATGGTTTACTAGTGCGAAAATTTAAAAGTTATAATCCAATTTAGCGAGTGGACCAAATATATGTGTTCGTAAATAAGAAGAGATGGGAATTTACTTCTTCAGGGCCATCAGTATTCGTCCTGAGGCTTCCAACAATTACAGCATCCAAAGAAACAACATTTAACACCAAACATTCAGGGGCAAAATCGTCCAAAACCACAACATTGCCCAAAACTGAAAACAAGCACAACATAGGGTTAGTTCTAGGAAAATTATGTCTTTAAAGACTGTCATCAAAATCTCTGTGACTCGACCGCATGCACCGCCTTCTCTTCTGCACGTAGTGTTTACATGTCGTCATGTTGGAGCTCCACATGTCACCACACGGTGGCCTGTAGGGTGCTCCTAGTTGTCTGAGTTGGAATATGGCCTTCGTTTCTCCATCATCTTTTTGGAGTGGACAGAAATTGGAATTTTACGTGTGATCAAAAAATTCCAATAGTTTTTCTTCCTTCTATGCATAGTCTGGTTTCCCCTTTATTGTAGAAATTCAACATTGTTATTGTTGACCTCTGAAATGAGCCAAAAGATGTCGGACCCACTCTCTCCAAATCCAGCATGATTCTGACGAGTTCCTATAGGAATAACATCGGTAGCAAAGAGGAGATGGACGCGTGAGGTACTTTGCGGTGAGAGACTAGAATGTTTGAGCTCCGACGGATAGGACAAAAGCAATTGCGCTAACAATGATTTCTTGGATGAAATCAAACTACTCTATGTAATAACAAATGAGAATATACAAAAGAATAGATATAATGTGCATTGAAATTATTATGTTGTATATAGAGATTTGTAACTCTTAAGCATATAAAGAAGATAGAAAGTAAGCCCAAGTGTTTGCATATTTTTCTCTCGAGTTCAAGTGTATAATTGAATATATTTGATGTCTCTATTTTAATCAATCATCCAAAAAACCAACCTCCTTTAAGTTACAAGGAGAACCGATTTATACTACCTTGGTTGACGTGGTGATTATTGAATCACAATCACGTGGCTTTATCTTCCCAATTGGAACGTCACATCTGGTCTATTCATACAATTAATATATTGATAATGGGTCAGCCACTCTATACAATAGGCTGATATACTGACAAACTTTATTACAAGTGTTACATCAATCACTTCAGAGAGATCTTCGAATCTTTTACAAGGAACAACATCAGCTTTGCGCGAGCTTTGGACGAATTGAGAGCCTTGGAGGAATCATCGAAGTAGTCCTCTAAGTGGGTAGCCTCAGCTCCTTTCTTTGTTTCCTTAGGCAGCTTCGTCTTTGAGGTAGTACCTCAACCTGAACTTCGTCCTTGCAGTGTAAGGACTTTGGCCTATAGAGTAATGACTTCGACCTTGTTTGCCTTCTTCGTTCTTCGGCCTCTGTCTTTGTTTGACTTTCTTGTTGACTTTCTATCTACGTTGCTTACTACGTGACATCGTCTCTCTGAACCTTAGAGGAAAAGAGTAACGATAGTCCCCTAAGTCTAGGCATGATTATTTATGTAATGCATGGACTTGATTTAAAAAATAAGAATAAAATTTTTGTTTGGGGGGTGTTTTTTTTGCCACACCACAATAGTCCCCTAAGTCTAAGTATAATCATTCATGTTATGGTTAGAATTTAAAATATACCTAACCTATGCAGACCTTATGTAGGTATTACTCGAAGTGGTTTACTTGATATTATTTCATCTTTTTAACAATTCTGGGAAGGTTCATCGAAGTAGAGTGAATCCGAAGTTGTATGTTCAGAAGTGCCCTTACATAACTGAGGCACTAAATGAAGTGGTTGAGGTGAAGAGGGTCAGAGTCTCATAGGGCTTCAGATATGATAACTGAGAGGCCTTTTAATATCTTTGAGAAACACGAGGCGTCCTCAATTACGGCGCCTCAATAATTTGATGTCGTGGTGCATTTCCAAGGAAAGACAGTTGAAGCAGTTCGTCTCCCAATACACGTAACGATTGCCATTTTAAATGTGCAATGATGGATGTCTCCCACGTACATTACGAACTTTAGACACATGAAGGCATATGACATTGACGCCTTAATCTGGGCTGTAGAAGATGAAGCGTCAGACGTGGTAAGTGGTTCAGGTTAAAACTTCTAAATGGACGGTTGGATGGCTCGGATTAAGATCCAACGGTTGGGGTTGAGTGGGTCTGCCTATAAAAGGCACAAACACTTAGGAAAATTTGTTTTCACTTTTGCACGTATCTTTGTCTCTCTTTTTCAAATTGTTTGGAATCTTTAAGTCTTTTTGGGAACTCTTCGAGCTTTTCTTCTTGAAATTCTTCCAAATGTTCTCCTTTTCTTTGAGTTTCCTTCTTCTTATTTCTCTTTTTACTGTGATCTCCAATATTCCTTCCCTTTCAAGTTCTTTGAGAAACTCGTAAGTAATTTGCTATTGTAAGCTGTGAAAATTTTGAGATAACCTGTAAATCGATGGCTTCTTCGAATTCTGCTGGGAGAACGTAGATATTAGTAAGTTGGCGAATGAGATGGGTTTCGTAGTTACAAACACGACCGACCTCGTTAGAGCCATTGAGGCTAGATGAGGTGCCTCAATTTTCGGGAGTGGTGGTGGGGATGACGACATAGCCTGGGGGTAGCTAAAATCCCGTCTTCTGTAGATCCCACCTATTTAGCCAACCATAGGGATAAGTATAGAATCTCCTACGACATCGAACTTCTTTCCCTGTCTCCTAACGAGCGAGCATGCTACCTTAGGTAAGGTTATGTCGCCGTTAATAAGTATTTGTTAAAGGCTGGGCTTTTCATGCCGATCCACCCTTTCTTTAAGGATGTCCTTAGGTTATACGAACTGGCTCCTACCTAGCTCATTCCTAATACCTGGGCCCAATTGGTAGGTTCNCCACCTATTTAGCCAACCATAGGGATAAGTATAGAATCTCCTACGACATCGAACTTCTTTCCCTGTCTCCTAACGAGCGAGCATGCTACCTTAGGTAAGGTTATGTCGCCGTTAATAAGTATTTGTTAAAGGCTGGGCTTTTCATGCCGATCCACCCTTTCTTTAAGGATGTCCTTAGGTTATACGAACTGGCTCCTACCTAGCTCATTCCTAATACCTGGGCCCAATTGGTAGGTTCTTACTTCCTTTAGAAGGAGGCCTCCTTGGGAGAGGACATGCTACTGCACGTCTTCCAAACGGTATACCAACCTCGATCCTTTGGAAAAGGGGACTCCAGGGGGTGGTATTCACTGTGTCCATGGGGGTCACACTCCCCCTTCATCGCAAGTCTATGCACTTCCATTAAAGGGTGGAAGGAGACCTAGTTTTAGGTTAGGGGGAAGTGGCAGGAGTGTGAGGGTGACCCCTTCCCGTACGTCAAAGTCCAACCTCATACTTCGATGCCTGTGAGTGCATCTTTTGCTACTTTGATTTTTCGAAATGATGAAGTCCGATACTTACATCTTTTTGTGTTTGTTCTATAGGATCGGTCGAGCAATTCGAGTTATTTGAGTGCGACTGGGACACTCTTACCGAGGTCTACAAAAAATCTCTTCACTCGTGCAACTTCAGCTGTTTGATCTAGTCGAGTCAGTTTTTCGAAGATCTTGGCTTGATGGCGAAGAGGGGTAAGACGTTCTCGACCCCCAGTGGGGGGTAAAAAAGTGGTGAAGGAGTAACCAAAGAAGAGGTTTAGGATCTCGACCCCCAGTGGGGGGGCGGTTCAAGGGAAGTCCCTCTCTCCAGCTCTGAGGTTCCAGCTGGGGAAAAACTGTTGGACAGCTTGATGGCTGTAGCCTCTGGTGGACAAAAGAGGCCAACTATTGTGGAGCCCCAAAGGCAAGATTCTGCTAAGAGGGCCAGGACTTCTAGTAACTCGACCACTTCAAACGTTTCCAAGTCTAAACCCGGCCTGGCCACAAGGAGAGACGAGCTTGAATTTGAGGCTCTTGCCCTTCTTTCTCCTGAAGTCCAGATGGCTACAACAACCTTTCACAAATACTGGATGGAGAAGTGGCAATCTTTGTTGAAAAGAGTGATGCCGTCGACGTCGTTGCCACAATGGTGGCCCAGGTGTGGAGGGCCTTTGGCATGGCTATAGAGGCTGAAGCCCTCTTTAAAAACCTTCGAAGTAAAAAATCGGGGGTTTGCCAATAAAGCCTCTCAGATCGAGGAGGTTGCTAGCAAGGCCAAGACAGAAGTGGAGGCCTTGAAGAAACAACAATCTGAGGAGTCAGTGAAGCTCGCCTCTGCCTGAGGAGAGATTGAATCTTTGTAATATGAGGTCCACCTATCTCAGAACGAGGTGGCCTCCCTTACTAAGTGAGTGGAGACTTCTGATTCCCATTAAAAGCTGGCGATCGAGGCTTTGGAGAAGGTAAATAAAGAAAAGGTTGCTCTAAAAGGGCAAGTGGGGGGAGTTGGCCTCATTGAAGAAGTGGAGAGTGTCAGAAGTGATACTGAACTTTCAAGCAAAAATACAGAGAAGACCTTCCTAGCCAACTTCTACTTAACCGATGTGTATCAAAGTTTTAGGAAGTATTAGAGGAGGTATGCTTACACTGAAATGATTGAGTGGCTGGAGGTACACACTTAAGGCATCAACACTTCTGATCTGAGGGCCGACCTTCTTGAGGTCGAGGCGGGGGAGTCTGAGCTTCAAACTCCAGTAGAAGGGGCCTAAGTAATTGAACTTGATGGAGATGCAATTGAAGGGACTGATGAAGAAGTGGCCCCTATTGCAATCGTGACCTTCGTGGCTCTTCAACCCCCATCCCTTAGGATGTAGTTCTTGTACCTTTTAAATTTTCGTCAAGTGTAATGGTTTTGGCCCACCAAATGTAAATACCCTTTTTTTTTTGTGAATGAATGAACTTTTATTCAATACTTATGTTTTTTTAGTTTCTGTATCTTTACCATCTCTACTCAATTCTGATATGCTTTTCAATATGAATTCGAACCACTTATACTTCAATAATGACGTTAAATCAAACTTAAAATAACATCAACTTGATAATTAACATCAGATGTACAACAACTTCGAAAACTTACGAACGTTGAAGTTTAACAATATGTAATAAGGTCAAACTCATGCTATTATGAACCTCAGTAACATAATCAAACTCGCAAATATTTTACAGGTGTTAGGAGATTTGACCGAACAACAAAGTTCAGAACTTAAACACATCAGACTTTGTGTGACTAGATAAACAAACATATGAGATCAGACGTATGTAAGACCTAAGTCACATCAGACCCTTGCATATAGTACATCGATAATAACTCAAACACTAAAATTTATCTAAGTTTTAGAAGATCGTGTACCTTTATCGATTTTCGAAATGGGTTGATATGTATGATTTGAGACGAAATGTCTTATTTTTTACTTTCAAATTGTAGTATCTGGTCATTTTTCTTTGATACAAGGCCAATTTTGCTTGAGAATTGTCTCTCCTTTCTTCAAGGAGGTCAAGCTCACATCTCATTCCTCATTAGTTATTTCATTGAAATGCATTCGTCGAGGAGATGGCAGACCCACTTACACAGGGCTCATAGCCTTGGCACCATAGGCCATACAAAATGGGGTCTGATGCGAACTCACTTAGCAATTGTAGGTACGGAACCCACGACAAATTAGAACAACCCAAGAAAGCCAATAATCAATGTTTGAAAAGCTCGACCCAATGAATTATTGAACCAAGACAATCACGAACAATATCTTGACCTGAGGTTACAAAACTTATGAACCTTACTTTGATTTTGTAGAACGTCACAAGAATTTAATTCTTGATAATTTCAAAAATTAACCAATGAAAAACGAGAAGAAATCAATTAAGCTTCACGATAATAATCTCAATAATGTGTCTTACAATGAATATAATAAGTCCTATATCTATGGAACCCATAAAACCTAGTTAAAAATGGAATTTAAGTCTCAAAGATACTAAAAAAAACATTCCATAAAAGAGTTTTAACTTAAATAGAAGATTATGCGAAATTGGAAAATCTCGCGTCCAGAATGAACTATACGGCCACATAGTGTAATTCAATGCGGTCGCATAGAACAAGTGGTAAACCCCATTTGGTTTCGGTATGGAGGCTTGTGACCGCAAACTTGTTTATGCTATGTGGTTACATAGCTTTCCAGAATGGTCCCTTCTTCCGCTGCTTGAACCAAGTTGATCCATTTGGTTTCTTCTTCCGAGTCCAACGTGAAACTTGTTCCTTTATTTGTCATGAACGATGTTTCATCTATCGTAGCGTGAGCAAGCAATTCCATCACCTCTTTGGCTCGCTTTGCTCGTGACCTAGTCATCGGTCCTCCTTCAATGATCAATGGATCCTTGCTCGGGCTTGCTTTCATATCATGGATCACATCATCCCCTCCCTCTTCGTAGGGATTTGTCCTCGAATATGTACCTACATCTAAAGAGAAAAAGATAATAAACATTAAAGGTAGCTGAAATATTATACTCACCTGGAAGATCTAACTTGTAGGTATTGTCATTGATCTTTTCAAGGACTTGGAATGGACCGTCTCCCCATAGTTGCAGCTTTGACTTTCTTTGTTCTAGAAAACATTCTTTCCTCAAGTGCATAGTTGCAGCTTTGACTTTCTTTGTTCTAGAAAACATTCTTTCCTCAAGTGCAATCAAATCCAATCTCCTGGTTCAAATGTAACGCGCTTTCGTCCCTTGTTTGCTTGATAGGCATAATGCTCATTTTTCTTTTCTGTTTGCAACCTTACCTTTTCATGGAGTGATTTAACCAAATCGGCCTTCTTTTTTCCATCTAGACTATCCCTTTCATCCATGGGTAAAGGAATTAAATCCAAAGGTGTTAGTGGATTAAAACCTTATACAATTTCAAAAGGCGAGTAAGAAGTAGTAGAATACGTGGCCCTGTTATATGCAAATTCTATAAATGGCAAGCAATCCTCCCAACTTTTTAAATTCTTGTTAACTATAGTGCGCAACAATTGTATCATAGTCATATTAACAACCTCAGTTTGGCCATCCGTTTGTGGGTGATAAGTAGTAGAAAACAATAGCTTGGTTCCTAACTTATTCCACAAACTTCTCCAAATATGACTAAGGAAATTAACATCTCGATGCTATACAATACTTCTAGGAATTCCATGTAAGCACACTACTTCCTTAAAGAATTGATCCGCTATATTGGTGGCATCATCAATTTTATGACATAGAATGAAATGTGTCATCTTACTAAATCTATCTACCACCACAAATATAGAATCCCTTTCTTTCTTAGTCCTAGGTAAACCCAACACAAAATCCATAAACACATCAACCCAAGGTTCATTAGGAACAGGTAATGTCATAAATAAACCCTGTGGTACAACCTTAGATTTTGCCCTTTTACAAGTGGTGCATCTACTACAAACCCGATCAACGTCAACCTTCATCTTAGGCTAATAAAAATGTTCACTTAGCATTTCTAAGGTCTTCTTCACCCCAAAATGACCCATTAGACCCCACTATGTGCCTCATGTACTAATAATTCTCTCATTGAACATTTAGGAATACATAACTTATTTTTCCAAAATAAATACCCATCATGCCTAAAGAATTTATCCCTAGCACCCTTGTCACATGATTCATATATATTAGAAAAATCTAGATCATTAGCATACATGTCCTTAACATATTCAAATCCTAACAATTTAACATCTAAAGACGTGAGAAGTACGTACCTCCTTGACAATGCATCCGCTACCACATTTTCTTTACTTTATTTATACCGAATAACATATGGAAATGTCTCAATGAACTCCATCCACCTTACATGTCTATTGTTTAGTTTTCCTTGACCTTTTAAATGTTTCAATGACTCATGATCGGTGTGAATTATGAACTCCTTTAGCCACAAATAGTGCTGCCATGTCTCCAAAGCTTGAACTAATGCATACAACTCCTTGTCATATGTAGGATAGTTGAGAGCTGCTCCACTTTGCTTTTCTCTAAAGTAAGCTATTGGTCCTCGTTCCTGCATTAAGATAGCTCCAATAACTATTCCTAAAGCATCACACTCAATCTCGAAAGTATTGTTAAAGTTAAGTAATGATAAAACCGGTGCGGCACACAACCTATCTTTGATAGTATTAAAAGCATGTTCTTGTTCAATGTCCCAATGAGGGGTGTGGGAAGTGTACTAAAATCTTTTACAAAATGCCTATAGAAACTAGCTAACCCATGGAAGCTTCTTACTTCAGTTATGCTTTTAGATGTTGGCCACTCCTTGATGACCTTGATTTTCTCCTTATCCACTTCAATACCCTTAGCACTAATGATATAACCAAGGAAAACAACATTTTCCATGCAAAATGTACACTTTTTAACGTTAACAAAAAGCTATCTTTTTTAAAACTACTAGCACACTCCGCAAATGTTCAATATGTTCATTGAGGTCCTTACTGTAGATTAAAATGTGATCAAAATAAACTACAACAAACTTTCCTATAAACGCACGTAAGACATGGTTCATTAAACACATAAAAGTCTAGGTGCGATAGTAAGTCCAAATGGCATAACTAACCACTCATACAACCCATATTTAGTTTTAAAGGCAGTTTTTCATTCATCTCCTTCCCTTATCCTAATTTGATAATAACTACTTTTAAGATCAATTTTACTAAATATGCATGATCCATGTAATTCATCTAGCATATCATCTAACCTAGGAATATGATGACGATACTTTACTGTTATATTGTTGATGGCCCTATAGTCGACACACATCCTCTAAGTTCCATCTTTCTTAGGTATATTAGTACTGGTACGGTACGTGGACTCATATTCTCCCTTATATACCCTTTGCCAAATCTTCCACTTACGATAAGCCGGCCTGTTTGGAATGACAGCTCCAGATACGAAATCAATTTGANGTCATCAAAATAAATCACAACAGACTTGCCTTTAAACCCACGTAAAAGCGATTTTCCATTCATCTCCTTCCCTCATCCTAATTTGATGATAACTACTTTTAAGATCAATTTTACTAATATGCATGATCCATGTAATTCATCTAGCATATCATCTAACCTAGGAATATGATGACGATACTTTACTGTTATATTGTTGATGGCCCTATAGTCGACACACATCCTCTAAGTTCCATCTTTCTTAGGTATATTAGTACTGGTACGGTACGTGGACTCATATTCTCCCTTATATACCCTTTGCCAAATCTTCCACTTACGATAAGCCGGCCTGTTTGGAATGACAGCTCCAGATACGAAATCAATTTGATGTTCAATGCCTCGAATGGGTGGTAGCCCACTAGACATGTTCTCTAGAAACACGTCCTCGAATTCGTGCAACAAATAAGTAGCCAAACTGGGGAGGGTGTGTTAGTTTCCTCAAGATTGATGAACGACTCCTTATAAACCAACAAGACCATAAGTCGGTTCTCAACTACTGTCCTCTTCAACTCACTCCCTTTAGCAAAAAAATTCACTTTTGACTTTTCTCTCCTCTCACAAGACTCTTTTGTTTCTCT
>CAIGRK010025975.1:0-10465 GCA_903798315.1 Fraxinus greggii | reverse complement strand
ATGAAATGTACGATTGAAAAGTTGTGGTTATCATAAAACATGTGGTTAAAATTAATCATAGACTACGACTTAGATTAAAATATTTTAATCCCTACCAAACAAGGGCTAAGAAAGATAAAGGAATAACTACATCACCAATCCAAAAGCAACACTACATGATTAAACAAGTCTAAAGAAATTTGAGAAAGATGCTTAATTGCTTAACGATATACTCGACTAGATATTACTGTACAATATTAACGAGAAAAAGAAGTCAACTGCCTATTCCAACTACATCACCAATCCTCTAGCAATGGCTTGATTCATTCGAAGATTTGTAGTTCCATATACTGGCAACTCCTCTTGATAATCTTCAACCCCTACCCTGTTAATGTTGTCAAGCTCGAATAGATCAGAGCTGGTACAACTCCTATTATCCAAATCATAATCAGTCTCATAAACCTCTCCAATTTCCTGGTTAATCGAATTTCTCCCCTTGTAATTCAAGAAACTGTTAATGTTTTTCTTGATTATGCTAGAGTTTGGCATCTTTCTTGTTCTTGAATAATCTTCATCAAGAACAACGGTAACCGGGCAAAATCTAACAGCCCTTTTGGATTTGTTAACTTTTGAAGAAGGCGTTGATTTGCTTAAGCATGATCCTGAAGCTAGTGGAAGTGTGGTTGTTTCCTTCATTGATCTTGATTTCCTCATTGAACTCCAATCCTCCAAGCCCTGGTTTTTCTTCAATTTTCTTGGACTGAAAATAGAATTTAAAAAGTTTGCAATTTTTCCCCCAGGTGAAAGGGGTTCTTTCACCTTCTTTGGCGTAGTATTAAACTCGAGAATCTTCTCCGGCTTCTCTGCAGCTAGCGTTTGAGCTTGTTTTCTCCGTTTCTGCATGTGGAAAACCAATGATTTGGATGTGGATTTAGAAGCTGAAGAGTCTGTTTCTGAACACAGAAATATGCTCGATTCTGTTGACGAACTAGAGTTTGATGGCAAGGGCCTTCGAGTGCTTTTACTGCTGTAGTTCTCCATCCATTTTTCTATCCTTATTGCTCGTCGAAGACTTTCAATTTCTTCCTCGACTTGTACATCATTGTTTCTTTTACGAATATTCAGATCCTCCACTTCTTGTTCTTTGACGCCTTTGGATTCATCAATGGAATGATAAATAGCATCAAGGAGAGATGACGAAAATGATGGTGTTTTACTCCGTGGATGCTGTCTCTGTCTCTCCCACGTTGTCATATCTGTCTAATTTTGTGCTGCAATGACAAATTCTGTAATCGAAAGGAAGAGTTCTCTGTGCTTTTTTTTTTTTATCACCCTCAAAACTGACTCCTTAAGATCCTTTATATAGTGAAAAATAGTGAGACAATCAAATACATATACGGAACTTTCAAGATAACGCGCTCTAAGGATAACTGAACAGTATGATCAGCTCTACACGGAACCGTCATAAAAAAAGAGAGAGTGAACACAAACACTAAATCTACTGATGCTAATTAGCAGAGGAAGAGAAAGGGATTGACATAGAAAATGACAGGAAAAAGAAACTGCCTGGATTCTGGCTAGGATAATGAGGGGGGAGGGGTGGAGTTGGGGGTTGATGCTAACTACAGAAACTCAAGAGCTTATAAATAGTATAGATAAAGGGGGGCTTATACCACGCGTGCGTGTGATTCTGCCAGAGTGGCTATGAACGTGCTGCTCAGTTTCCTTTACTTTTGCTGTCTTCTTCCACAGCTGCTGCTTTTTGCCCTTTCCCTTCAACCACATCGGATTACTCTAGTGGGGTCAAACTTGGCTGCCGGCCCCATTTGCGAAAAGTCCCAGGACCATCCTAATCAAGATAGGTCAAGGGCGAGTCGGAAAAGTCAATAGCTGCTTAGTCTCATCCCACGTAAAAATCTCCCCTTAGATGTTGATCGCTCAGCTCCGACCTGTCAATCTCCTGTCATTACTATTTCTTGGGCGAAGGGCTGCCCATGTTTCCCAAACATCACGCATTTTTTAGGGCGCTGAGGTAGAACCTGGCAGAGGGAAACCATACAGGTTGAGTGCATAACGTAGCATATGAGCATTGGCACTATCGTTCGTGGTACACTCGACTCATAAAAGATAATCGAGTTGAGTGATAACAAATTAACACAATACTAACTTCGTCCTATAGGCTCATCATGATCCATTTCAGCTCGAACCATCTTGAGACGGGTCTACTGGCTCAGGCCTATAAGCGGGCTGTCCCGAGCCTCATTTCAACTGTCTGGACCGGCGTAATTGATACCACTAGATTATTCAGTTTTGAGATGCTTTCTGATCAGAACCCATGTGTTCAAATAGGTATCAAAGTTGCAAAGTACAGACAGAGAAGTAAAATCTCATATGCTGCTGATTAAAGGACAATTTATTCTAGCTTGCAAGTACAGACAATAATTTAAATAGGAAAAGTGCAGTTGAGCATCAAAGCAGCAATATCATGAGATGGAATGGGATCATGTTCTATGCAGGGTAATTTTTTCCCACATAGAATTAAAATAAGAAATTATTATTAGAACAAGAAACCTTGACACGTGAAAACACTTAATATGTGGTGTATCAAGAAGAGCTTATAAATTGATTATTAAACTTATATTTATTCGACACAAAATTTTATCTATAACAATTCTCCATAAGATGATG
This sequence comes from Fraxinus greggii, assembly GCA_903798315.1. Taxonomy (NCBI): domain Eukaryota; kingdom Viridiplantae; phylum Streptophyta; class Magnoliopsida; order Lamiales; family Oleaceae; genus Fraxinus; species Fraxinus greggii. The sequence continues at coordinate 7,798 of CAIGRK010025975.1, read as the reverse complement.
GTTCGTTTAAGAACACTAATTTTGGAATTTGACTACTCGCTTGAGCATTAGACCAATCAATACCATGCAGAGGAAGAGGAATATAAATAGGGGAGAAGGGGTGAGACGAATAGAAATAGGATTCTTATGGAAGAACAACAAAAAGAATATCATTCTATGTACGGCCCGAGTGGCCTGACCCTCAAAAATAGAGCCGAGAGCTGGCCCTGCCCATGGCTGGCCGTGTTTCTTCTATTTTTACTAAGTTCTAGATATTCAGAGTTAAAATTTGAACGCATTTCAATATTATCTCGATATTCATGTTATGAAGTTCAGAAACCTTATAGAGGCTTACAAGGGTTTTTCAGTTTCTTCTATATTATTGGCGACGTACATTTGAACGTGACACCATGAGAATCAGGACATGGAATCAGTCGTACTCAAAAATCTTAATATCACAATTTAGTTAGCAAAGCGTGTAGCAACATTTCGTTGAGGTATCTTTGGTAGAAGAAATGTGGGAGAGGACATTGACCAAGTCAGGACTTGGATTCCTTGAGACCCAATTCAATTATAGAAAAAAAAAAAAAAATTCACACACAAAATATGATAATATTAAAAGTAAAAAGTAAAAAAATAGTAAAATGTCATATAAGAATTATTTTTTCTCAAATTTCAATGGGGCCAGGGACCCCACTAGCCCTCACCGGCCTCCCCCACTGGGAGAGGGGTTGTAGAGTGGCTTTCCCCCAACTAATCCTCCCGACCAAATAGACCTTAATAGATAAAAAAAATTACTCTTAAAGAAAAAATTCATCAGAAGAAAGGGAAACTTACATTGTTTACAACATGCAAGCAAAATAATTCCACCATTAATATGCTGAAAACTCATAGTACAAGAAAAGAAATGGACCTCTTACCTGTTTGATATATCAAAGTTTTCCACAATTGACGCTTTCAAATTGTATACCAGTGGACTCCACATATATTATGAATTCTCTTAATGTCATAATTTGACATAATTAATAAGAGCTAAGGAAGATGAAACAATACCCACAGCCCACAAGGCATGTTTCCAGCAGTTACAAAATTGGGACTCCTCAATTGTGTATTTTTGTCTTGTTTAGTGGTACTAAGTACTAAACATACTTTTAAGACATGCTTAGAACACAATATTATTGGACGAGAATTTAGCTTCTTTTCTTCGTTAATACCGTCCAATACTGTCTTGTCAACATCCAAACATGCCATAAGAGGACGTGTCTTAATTTGTTTGTCTGAACAAACAAAGGGAAAATACTGTAGTAGGCACCACCTCCTCAACCAACAAAGGTTGCATCTCTCTGCATCCTGCTAAATTCAATCACAAGTATAGTTTATGTATCCTGGCTCTATTCTCTTCCCACCATAGCCTAGCATGAATTTCCCCGAATTTATCCCGGCTGCATTTGGTTTAAACTCGAGTTAGTGAGGGTAATATTTGAAAATTGCCAAAGAAATAATCAAAGATATTCACATATTTCCTACAAAATCTCAAGATTGGATTAAAAGAGTGGCCGGAATAGGTAACATAATGTGAGTGACAAATTTTGCTGTTTTCTTTTTCAGCTAACATACACTTGCATCTTGATATAAAGGGAAGATCAACTTTCTAATCCAATTAAAAAGAAATTACATAACTAGCTTGTTTGGTAGAGTGAATTTTATAGTAGTGAACTATATTAAAGAAGAAAAAGAAATTAAAAGCTTATTTATTTTATATTCCGGTCAAGTTCAATACTGAGTGTCAAACGTATCCTACCTGCATAATCTCAGATTCTAGCAAGATAACTGATCATTCAACATATGCTTTAATTACTGAGAATAGGCAAGAAATTAACTAACCTGAATCTGACACGTCGGAGTTCTCGTTTGCCGTCTGCAAGTGCCCTGATGGTAATATAAACCCCAGGTTCATCCTGTTCAACCCATTCAGTTTCTAAATCACTCGCATTGCTTATGGATATCTCTCCAGAGCGATCTGCATCTCTAGACGAGCTAGTAGTCCTCATGGAGGCATCCATTGATGATGTTTCCGTTTTAGCGCCACTAATGCTTGAGAGTTTTGGGGTTGAAGCCACACCACAAGAGTCATAGTTATATCGAGAATGCATAGGAAGGTGATCGAGTGAATCTGAAGACGAATATCCCATTCCTGTTCCAGTTGGTCGTAATAAAGTATTGGGTAGCCGTTCCTTACCTAATGGCGGTGTTATGGGACTAGCTTCAGCAGTTTCAATCTTTGAACTTGTGTCATCCTCAGATCTTGGAGTTGTTGGTAGAGGAAAAGCTTGACGGTTTAATCTCTGCACATTGTAGAGTTCCATAACCTTTTCACAATTTTCTGCCCACCACCTTTGAGCTTGCCATTTGTTGAACATTTCTCGACTAACGGAAAAAGAACATCATATATTGGAACTACTGAGTAAATTGAACAAAATAATCCAGAAGAAACAGAATAGCTACAACTACGACAAACTGTCTTTTTCTCAGTAAAATTGAGATCAGCTACATAAATCATTTTCGTCCATTTGTTCGATCACTACTAATTTTACACGTACATCCAAAGCAACTAGACCTCTTGCAACTATTAAGTGGCATCAACTAAAAGGAACCTTAGAGTTCAACTATTTTAGAAATCAAGCAACTTATAAAATGATTAAATATTTTCACAGGCATGGACTGACTCACAATCCAGTCAAAAGAATATGATACGAGGCATGAAAGTAGGGCCAGTACAAGATTGCATTTCCAATATATGCTTCTTCCAATTGTTGATGCTTTCTTGTGTACAAGGAAATGATTGTGATTTTATCAACAACAAAAAAAAATGGAAAAAAAAAAGGAAAGAGAGCATATCAAGTACTGAGATTAATACAAGCACAATTTTCACAAATTAACGACACTGAAGTGACTAAACTACAAACACTAGACTTCCGCCCTATTTCAATACGAGATTAAATTACCTCATTCAAAAGTTTAGCCAGCTACTAGCAAAATTTTATTTATTTAAATCTTATTTTCAACGTATTTTCAAACTGAAAGTTCTAAAGATTCTCTCTTATTGCCAATTTCAGATAGATATGTCGTCAACTCTCCAGTTTCGGAGTGGAATAAATAGGATGTCCTTTTGTTTTATTGTTGCCTCCCAACAAATTGACAAGAAACAGTTCACGAGACGACAATTTTAACCATGCGCATGACCAAGATTGATAATGAAAGCAATGGCAATTCTCGACAAGACAGCTACAATTAGTAAAAGGTTTCCAACACAATCAAAACACACCCACCAAAATCATTAATTATAAGTTTGCCTTTTTGGACTTTCACAGGGGAATACTATTTTTTTCTCGTCTTCAATCACGACCCGTATAATTAAAATTATTATTTATTATATAAATACTCTGTTTCAAACATGCTCGATCATACTTGGGAAGCGTCTTGATTTCCTTTAATTTGAATGGCGAATAAACCTTTTCTTTTTGGACTTCAATTTTTTAACTTTTTGACACATTTACTTTGTGTAATAATTGCAACTAACCTTTTTTGCGTGGGTTATGCCAACATTAATCAATTCAATTATATTTTGGCGCTATACATAGTACATGCCTAAGTAAAACAGCACATCTGAGGCAAATAATGGGAAAAAGACATTATTATGGGTGTGTTCGGTAGGGATTAAAATCGGATTAAAATCGAAAAATTAGTCGTTATTGTTGACTTTTATTAGACGAGTGAGACCCATTAACGACTATATTTTTCAATTTTAATTGACTTTTAAGTTCTACCAAACAAGTCCTATAATAAATTAACACTTATTTTTAATAATTTAGAGTCAATTGAAGAAAAAGGGTCATCAATAAATGTTTGTTCAGGAGAGGTTATTTAAAGTAAAAAAAAAAAAAGGATTTTTTTTAGAAAATGTGATTGAAAAATATAAAAAAATTATGATTTTTCGTGCAAAATTATTTTATAAAAAATGTATATCTGAATATGAATTTTTTTAAAAAAATAATTTTCAAACAAGAAAAGAGAAAGGTTTAGAAACAACGTTAAGAGAGGTCGTTTTGCTAACCATTAAAATTTCAACAAATCAAACCGTCCAAAATCAGAGGCAAAGAATGGTTTAAATTACGAAATAGTACCTGAACCGAATTTGCCTGAGATCATTTCCGCCACGTGGCAGGGACAGAAAGGTAATTAAAACACCGGGTTCGACCTGAGCCACCCACTCCTTCGGCTCGCTTTCTTCCACGAACACGACTGGATCAACTCGCCGGCCACTCGCTGACGTCGGTGTCCCCTCGCCGCTTGATATTCCCTTCAGCCTTATCTGCAACTCCTTTCTCCCCGACGAGTTCGAGCTCCCCGTCCGCTTGTACGACCACCGGAACCTGTCCGACCCAACCGAGTCGGAATCTCCGGAGCTCCCGTTCTTCGGAAACTGAGTCGGCTGGTTCGTGCATGGCGTACAGTGGCTGTATGCACCTGACGCCTTCAACGCTATGTCCTTGATCTACAAAATTACATCCATTACGTTCAAATTTCAAAATTCTGGTAAAATCTGCACATAATTTCCAGTTCGGTCGATTCCACACAATTTTGGATTTCAACTCATTACATTGATAAACAAATTACCTGAGAAGTGAGAGTTTTGATGGATTGTTTACTAGACTGGTCAATAGAATCATCGCTGGATTGCTTTGAACGCGCTATGCATGTAAGCATTTTCCCTTCTGCACTTGATATATATATTTATTTATATAAATCAGTGAACTAACTTCACAATATTAGGAGAGTTTAGGTGGGATGAAGAAGAAGAAGAAGAAAGAGATAAAGAAGCAGTTTAGTGCTGGTGGTTCTCACCCACTTTTAATGCCCACAGAGAGATTCCTGTTCATATTAATTAACAACAATCAACACCCAATAAATTTTTAATTTTTTTTTCTCTCATGAGCTGGTAATTAATTTTTACTGGAATTCAAAATTGTAGTTAATGAATTTGATGATGAAGAAAGAAAGAAAGTGAATTTTAAAAGAAAGGGTTTCAAGGCTTTGGGCTTTTAGATTAGGCTTTGCTTTTTCTTTTTCTTTTGAAAAACTTGGGTGGGGAATTTTGATTTGCTTTGTTGGTTAGAGCCGGGTTTTTAGCTGCTAATAGTTATAGGGGACAGGATGGGAACCTTTTGAGCGGTCCGCGCCGAAGGTTTAGTCTACTCACTATGCACACACTTTTCTCTTATTAAATACAAATTTGCTTTATCAACGGTTAATTTATAAATTGATAAAAATAAATAAATAAATTGTACATATGGGTTCATTGAAATGTATAATTAAAAATAAAATTTAGCAATTAAAAATAACACCACGTATTTGGTAGAACACGCCAACTTATAATTTCAAAAAGCATTTTTCAAGCCGCAGTTAAATTTGTTTAACGGAGAGAAATCGACCCAAACAGTACGCTAAAATTGTGAAAAAAGCATGTCGAGCCATAGCACGAGCCACTTCGATTTGTGTCCCTACTAATAATGCTGGGTTACTGAGGTAAGTCTTTTAACTCCAGTATGACTTGTATTGCTTTAGGGAGGCAACGGAACAGAGAATCCTCAATCTCGGCGAGTAGCCGGCCCAAACCGGATGGGTTATCTGCACTTAATCGACTTAACGACGTTAACGAAGCTTGAAATACACATGTAGAGTTGAGCTCGAAGGATTATATAGCTTAGCCCAGTCCAAGCCATGCTTGAATTCTTGTCTTATTTACACTACATTAGTGAAACAAGTTGAGCTGGAGCCAAGCAATAACAGATTACAAACTTCAAAATGTTTTCAAGCTCGACAATCAACTGAGGGTGTGTTTGATTGCAAGTATAAAATTTTTGATGAAAAGAAAATAAATTCTAAGTTATTGAATTGCCTCGAACTTATCTGCATGTAAATTATTAATTAAATGTGTTTGAATGATTTAATTTTTAACCTAAAAAATGTTATAATTGTCTATTTTTTATTGGTAGGTAGATGATATGGATAGAAGAGAAAGAATTGCCTGGAACGTAAAATCCTACTCCAGGAAAATATTTTTGAAGAAAAAAATATCAATCAAACAGCACAAAAGTAGGATTTTGGGTGGAAAAATTTTTTTTCATGAAAAATGTTGACAATTCTATATTCTACCCTTCACGGCTTTGCTTTGTAATATGATCGAGTAACGTTGTGTTAGGGCGTTGTGGTACAGGCACACAATTACAATTGAAATAGAAATGAAAAATAATGAACACCAAAATTTTACATCGACAAACCACGGACAAATTGTAGAAGGATTTCATTGTAACAAAATGATTACAAGAATTTCTCTCTACAANGGAAAAAATATTTTTCATGAAAAATGTTGACAATTCTATATTCTACCCTTCACGGCTTTGCTTTGTAATATGATCGAGTAACGTTGTGTTAGGGCGTTGTGGTACAGGCACACAATTACAATTGAAATAGAAATGAAAAATAATGAACACCAAAATTTTACATCGACAAACCACGGACAAATTGTAGAAGGATTTCATTGTAACAAAATGATTACAAGAATTTCTCTCTACAATAAGGAGAGCACAATTGACAATACACTCTCTTATACTAGGAGAAATTACTCACTCTCTCTAATAAAAGGAAAGACAATATTTAAGAGAAACCTCACTAATTTTTTCTTACTAAAAATTCTCTCTCTTTCTCTATGGTTTTTGGTCAAGAAATGAGATAAGAATTTGAAGTATATAGACATGTATATATAGAGAAGAAATGAGGTGGTTTGGCTTATGGTTGGCAATTTGATTTCAAATTAGAAATATATTTTTGTTGACTAATTCTTACACTTAATGAAGAAGCAATTTTGCTTCTTATCAAATTGACTTCTTTGTTCAATAAAAATGGCTTTAAGAAGAGAAATTCAATTTTGCAATCTCTTTGCATTAAATGAGTTCCTTGGTGATGAAGAAACTGACTTTACCCAACATTTCTCCCACTTAAAGTCATTTTTGTTGTAACCCCTTCGATCCTTCCTACACTTGTCATTTTCATGCTATTTATGTTTTCGCTAGGCCGATGGAGGATCGACACTCTTATCAGTACTGATTTGCTTTGTTAACATATTTGCCAGGTTGTCTAATGTATGGATTTTCTGTATATCCACACTTCATTCCTCCACCTTTTCTCAAACAAAATGATATTGAACTCGAATGTACTTTGTCTTCTGATAAAATGTTGGATTTTTTTCCAAGTGCAAAGCGCTTTGACTACAAAATAGAGCAATTTTCTCTTGTTTGTGTCCGAATTCCTCCATTAACATTTGCAACCAAATTGCCTCTTTGCTAGCTTGTGTAGCGCCACGTATTCTGCCTGTATCATAGAAGTGGCCATGATAGACTGTAGTTTCGAAACCCAGCTTACAGCTCTCCAGTAAGATTAAACACATATCCAGTGGTGGACTTGCTTTTATCAAGATCACCTGCATAATCTGAATCAACATAGCCTTTAACAATAAAATCTGATCCTCCATAACACAATGTAACATTTGACGTACCCTGACATATCTCAAGATCCTCTTTACAGCATTCTGATGCTCTTTACCAGGATTCGCCATGTATCAACTAACCACTCATACTGCTTGTGCAATGTCTGGTTTTGTACAGATTATATCAAACATCAAACTACCCACTGCTGATGCGTACGGTATTCGAGACATCTCCATCCTCTCTACTTAATTGTTAGGACTCATACTTGAGGA